>CM047988.1:5834847-5847104 GCA_026261665.1 Melanotaenia duboulayi | reverse complement strand
ATATATATTCCTAACGTTTCTCTTGAAGTCCATTTAGGCTACAGAAGCCTCTAATGATATCTAGATCAGTTGGAAACTGTCCCTAGCAGGTGAGGTTCCCTGCCCCCACCCCTATCCTTCCCCCCTGGAGAAACAATTTTTAGTACTTATCATTCTGTACAAATGATATGTAGTCTCCCTCAGTGCCCTGCTTCTGAAAAATGTGTAAAATGTGTCAAAATAACCTTAACCGATTCATGGTGACCTAAAAAAAAAACTCTTTGGCAAGTTTTCTTTCTTTTTTTTTATTCTTCTTTTTCCTTTGAAAGGAACATATGTACGCTTTCAGTGAAGAAACATGTTTAAAAATATGTACACACTGCTTATTTGTTCCTGTTATTTACACGTTCATTGTTGGCATTCACTGGGATGAGTAAACTTGTGAAAAAGATTAAAGTCTAGTAAGATGGAAAACTGCACAATGAAAATAAAATAAAATATAACAAAGTGAGTGGAAGCAGTTCCACTGTTACCTTGTAATCAAATGCTTCACCTTAATAAAAAATTACATAGAGAATATTTATTTTTCTTTCTTTTAAAAGAGGAATTGACAATTGCTGTCACTCTTTTTGACGTGCAATGCTTGTATTCCCCCCATTAATACTTCTGTGACATAGAGTAATTAAAGTTTTCATATTTCATACTATAGCTACATCCTGGTTCTGTCTTTCCCCATTTTGTTGGATGCAGGGCAAAATGGGCATATATTTATAAATACTTCCACAGTATAATTAAACATGTGCATATTTTATTGACATTTGGTGCAGTTTCTCTAAAATTGGCCTTCAGCTTGGGTTTTTATGCAAAGTTTTTTTGCTATGAATTTCACATTCACTACATAATTAAACACTTTGCCTTCTTCAACTGACCTTGAATCCGTTGTTTGAGGTTATCCTCACCACATTCACTCACAAAATGCGGCCCTCGCATGTAGGCAACAGCACTGATTTAGCATTATTTAATTGTAGTCTTATTTACTGCCACTTTTCCATTTTTTTTTTATCTAACTTTGACTTAAAATCCAGGTAAAAACTTCCAGTCAGCGTCTTGATTAAACAAAAATAGGAATGCATTTCCATAGCGCTGCACGTACTCACATTTGGCAATGTCAGCATGCTGTAGGTCCGATTGCTCTGCTGTAATTGCAAAAGGGCACACAGTTGAAAAAGCACAAGTGTAGTTATAAATCAAGTACAGGTACAGAAATGGTTAAACAAGGACAAAGCATAATGTTGTAACTTCCTAAAATGTTCTTTATGATGTGTTGGTGTTTCAGTATTATGAATTATGGTCTGTCTCTTTTTTAGAACTCATTTGAGAAGGCAACATGCCAAACTTATACCCTACCATTCACTCCAGCTGGAAGATGCTCCAACCACCATCAAACTTGAAGAGATTTAAGTAATAAAATGGAAAACGGATTAATTAAACATGTTCAGTTTTTCCTCACTGTGCAGTGGAGAATAATCCCTTGCTCCAGAGTTGTAAAAGTATGTTTATGGAGTTTGGGTCCGTACAATGCTCTTTATCTTCTAAGGTAATTTGGGCACTAAAGGGGATGTTTTTCTGAAAGTGACTCGACATGAAATTATGCAGAGGGGGATAACTCATAAACAATTAAACTGGGACTTGAAGTTTAATTGGTGCCTGCTCGTCCCATTAACCTAGCCAGCACTTCTGGGCCTGCGTGATGTTCATCATATTCAACAAGGTCTTATTTTTAAGGTTCGTCAATGTAAAGTTAGTATAGAAACTAACTTCTGTAAATGCTTTGCTTTGTGAACTTTGTCATGCAGTGGTGGCAGAATGATGCTGTTTATGTTTATTAATGGTTGCTGTAGCAGTAAGGGATTCTGATGAAAAAATTAAAATACATCCATCCATCCATCCATCCATCCATTATCTTAATGTGAATTTGAAATGGTCAAATTGATAAAAATCTCTTGCTTAAGATCATCTAAAATCTGAGGCATGTTCGGATAACAGTGACTACTTCAAATGTTTTAACATTTAATAATATTGGTTGCGCTTAACCTTTCAAAGAAAAAAAAAAAAAAAACACTGACTTTTGTTGTGTAATACATGTCATGATCTGTGTTTGGTTTGGTTTTATTGTCCTATGGGTTCATTTTTTTGTCTCATTCGCTGTTTTATTTTTGTAGATCCTTCCCTGAGGGGTATTCCATGAACGTAGCTAAAGAAAGCCAGGCTGTATCGGGAAAGCCTCGCTTGAACTAACACCATCTCTGAATTAAGGTACAAGCCGTTCCACTAACACATTTCAGCTGCATCTACTTGAGGATAATGGAAGCGAGGCTTACACGGCCTGGCTATGTGGGAGGTCCTGAGGAATGTAGAAAGCCCCGACGAGTGGATGGCAGAAAAAGAGAGCAAGTCGAGAGGTGTCATTTTTTCAGCAGCTGAACAAAGAATGCTGATGGAGATCAGTAATGTAAGGTGGGGGTCATGGCTGGTGAGGCATTGGCTCCTCTGGAGTCAGATTTACGATTGTAACAGCTGAAAAGAGCATCATATTTCACTATTCATCCAACAGCATGCTACTATGCCCCGTTGAGGTGAGGCAGAGTACTGCCTGTCTCACCTGCTGACTTTTCTCTGCACTTGATTGTACGATCAGGAATAATTTTTTCATATATACATTAAAGACATTACACAGACTGTGGAAAGTCATGGCGTATAACAAATATTTCTGTAAAGTTCATATTGGCAATACACTGAGGAACAGAAACGGACACACGCCATGCAAACCAGTTTGTATTGAATCACGCAGTCAGAGGAGACACAGCTCGCCACTGCCTCACCCAGGATTTTTGTGTAGAGTCATACTGAAAATGCATTTTTAACACAGATTAGTGGAAAATATTTATTTTAATTTATTTCAATTTATTTCATGTACCTTTTTTTTTTTTTTTGTCATGACATCTCTCCTGACTGCACATCACTGCTGTCAGTTGTTGATTTCACTGTCCTCATTTATTTATTGTCTCCTCTTGTATAAATCTGTTAATCTATAAATGTTATAAATCTGTTTACATAAAGCAGGCTGAATTGTCTCTGTACGTTCTAGCCCTGTTCAATTTATTAATAACCCAATAATTAATATGCATTATCTTTGTGATTATTGTGTACAGTATGTGTGTGTGCGACCTACATTAATTCTGCACTTATTCATCTCAAAAGATGCAATCTTACCAGTCAAAGCGTACCTGCAGCAGGTGGAAATAAAGTACAAGAACATATTTCAGAGTGTGAGGTAGCCTTTGGAGAAATTTATTTGTTCAAAACATGAGCTTTAAATATGTTGCAATGTACAAACCAAGACAACGTCAGAGGCCACTGCTACTGGTGGGGGTCCTTCCCCTGAAAACCCGTGGGGCTGGTGGCCTGAATGCACTTTGAATTAAGCGTGTGCCCTCCTGCAGGGACATTAATAAGATNGCGTGTGCCCTCTGCAGGGACATTAATAAGAGGCCAATCCATGGTAACCAAAAGGAACCCTGAGCGGTGGGAGCGCAGCTTTCTACCTGGTGGAACTTTCTTTTGGGAATCGGCATCATACCTTTGAGACACAGCTAAGCTAAGCTTGAACGTTAGCCTGGCCCCGAGCAGGCTAGTTCTGGTGCATAAGTTGCCATGGTTACTCAGCGGGCATTCAAATAAGCCACATTGATGGAATGGACTTGGCTTAAATGGGCCAGACTTATGAAGATAAGCCCGGCTTTCCCTTAATCCAGCTTCATAGAATACCCAACTAGTTTGTTGCATTCTGTTTTATTTTCCTGTTCATTAGCTCACCTGCTTGTATTTGTTAAGGCACTCCACCTGCCTCTCGTTAGTTGTGTTCCAGTCATATACCCCTTGGTTTCAGTCATTGTCAGATCTTCATTTTTTGGTTCCCAATAAACTTTCTTCCTGCACCGGTCTACCTCCTGCTATTGGTTCCTCACCTTTGCTGCACTGTGACAATAAATAAACTAATCCAGTTGAACAATTAATAAAAATATGTTGTTTCAATTCAAGATAAAAAAATTAAAATATGAAATTACAAAAAAGAAAATCAAGATGATCTAATAGCAGATTTTATTCAGAGCATCCTCCGTCTGGATGAGCCACAGGAGCAACTCTCAGAGGGATCTAAAGATCACAACAAATACTTTCATGAGAGCATATTTCTAACTGTATTTCACTGGCCTTGAGTGTAAAGAATTCTGATTACTTTTATGACTCTATTCTCTTTGGAAGACGTCTTTTTGGTTTCATGCTTTGCTTGCATCAAGTAAAAGTATGTGTTTGTTAGATTTATTCACTTTCATCAAATGGCTGCACTTATCAAGATGAAGTGCTCTGCTCCTTCACACTCCGTAGGAGATGTACATCAAGCTTCCGGACATTTGGAAGCACTTTTCTAAAAATAGGGCTCTTGCTAAAAGATCTGTTGGAAATGACGGAGCAATGATTCACATTAAACACTGGTCATATGCATGTGGATAAACTCTTTTAAAGTGTGTGTGTTTTTTTTTTTTTTTTTTTTTTTTTTTTTTAAAGCTATATTTACAAATAATTTTGTTGCATTTTGCCTCAACTCATCCATGAATATAAAAATCTTCAACTGGACAATGAAAATTCGTTGTTTAAGAAAATAAATAAATAAATGAATATCCTGCATAGTTTGCATGCAAATGAGGGCATTTTATTAAACAATGAATCATTCTGTTGAAGAGAAGCAAACTGTGCAAATTATATTTTTTATACCACTTAGTTTATTTTATACATTCATTAATTTGTGTAAATGGAATTGTAGATTTTTATTTCTAATCACCATATTCCTTATCAACAAAATAACTCCTTTTTTTTCTTTTTCTATTTTAAATTTGATTTATTTTGTAAGTCAGGTACATCACACCTAAATGAATAGGTCATTAAGGTGCAAAGTCTGAGAAGTACTGATAATGTTTGTTCCTTTAAAAGAAAACCTGGCTGCATCACTAGCTGCAGTGCATTCTGTTTCAGAGTTGGTAAGCTCTGGCCTCAACTGACACTGGACTGCAGCTGATGTAATTTCACATGGACCTGAAACTATACACTCAGGTCTGTGTAAGCACTAGAGAATCATGTAATTAGAATTACTTATTAGAAGGAGGTAGAAGGCAAATTAAAACGCATCACCTGGGATTATTTTATTTCTTCATGCCTCTTTCAGATTTGCACCACCTTCATTAACTGAACAAGTCTGTGTGAAGTCTGAATGAGCACCGTCTTGCTTTCATGTATCACATCAAGTTTAAGAAATTACAAGTTTAGGTCAAACTCAGTAAGTTTGATCTGTAAGCACAGTAACGGCCAAACACGCCCACTATCGGTGGGCTGATCAGCTGTTCAGAGATGTCATTAAGAACGACATGTTAAATAAATAAATAATAATACTAATTAAAATTTCCTCCCACATGCTTCTTTCCAAGACACCTAGCAGCAGTTGCTGACTCAGATACAGTGAGAATGTAGTTAAGTAGGCAAGGTAAAGATACCTATGAGCATATGAGCTGCAGCTTCTGTTCTGGCTTAAACAATGCTTTCTACTGCTTCAGTGTGCTGTTATTGTGCTGACAACAATACTGTGTTCTTCTTAGGTTAAATTTTTTTATTGCAAGAGGACGTAATGTTATAAGAAACTGCAGCCCTGTTCGTGAAGTCCATTCCAAGGTGAGACTGATGCACTTTTATTAAGCATGATGTGCTGTACAGCAGCTGATTGTGGAACTGGCGTGCGTTTGTAAGGGAGAGCCATGACTGTTCAACATCTGGCAGGCATCTGGTCTAGTCAAAGACACGGTTGTCACTCTGATTGCATAACACCACTGATACTGTGAAAGTGAAGATGATGTCATGGGAAGCCTGTTTTAGTGGAAGTGGAAGGCAAACATGCAAAACATCTCTGTCAATGAACATAACAAGTAGTCCTACCCTTCCATGGGGTCAACTTTCCAGTTTTGTGTGTGGGTGTCTATTTAATAATAGTAATACAGGTTAAATACAGTGTTATTGTGAAAACATGTTAACTAATTAATGTCCAGAAGTACTTTGATGTGCACAAACATATTTTTTCTTAGTCTGTTGTTTAGTTCTGTATCTAGATCCACCGAATATCCATTTTGTCCGCTTGCAGAAGAAGCATGCACTTGCAAAAAACTAGTAGGCCTACTGACACACTGCAGAAAGTATGAAGTCAAAAAATTCTCTTTTTACAGCAAAAAGTCATTAAAAAATTGACTTTCCCTCACTATATAGAGGAGCCAAAACCAATCTTGCTTATTGTCTGTTTCAGCAGGGAAACACACCTGATGGCTAGAAAATAATCCCTCTGTCTTCAGGTGGAAGGCAGCTTCTCACAGCTTTGAAATTCATCCTGCTGACGCGTTACTCTTCAATAAATCAATTCTGACTATTCCACCTTTAATACCATAAATATTTCATTTTATTACAGTAACATTTACTTTCATATTAACAATAAATAAACTGTGTAAAGGGAATAGAAAGCCCATAGAAATTGAAACTGTGATATGCCAGACATTACTCCTTCATTCTCCTTAATATAGAAGTACTATTTAAAGAAAACACTGCTTTTAAATTCATCTTTTCAATTTGACCATAGAATTGTGATTAATTGTGATTCAAAATTTTAACTTTTGACTTTTTTTGTCATTACTAAAAAAAAAAAAACAAACACACAAAAGGTTGCAGTGCCATTATAGTATGATGACTGTGTTATCTGGTAAACCTGTCACCAAGGTGAAACATCTCTAAATAATTGATCAAATAATATATAAGTTATAGTGTGTGCCAACTCCCTTGTGTTATCAGCAGGGTATCTTTCAGGCATCCCAAGAAATATAAGGTGCAAAAATTTCAATTACACAAGATCTTTCAGTTCAACTTTCACATTAAGTAAGAATTTCTCATATTTGTTTTTATTGTCCTGTCTGAATTTACTCACATCCTTTAATGGTTTTCAGAGCCATTGTTTTCCGGCCACAGCTAAGACCTATTGTTCAGTGATTACCTTGAGAATCCAAGTCAGTGACCTCAAAAGCAAGCAGCCTCTGCATGTGAACATCTCTGGGTACATAACATTCCTTTGCTGTGATAGTGCAGGTGTGTGGGTGCAGCTATCTAATTTCAACCTCTTTTCATCCTGTTGTATTTAAGCCCCTTAATTGTCTCATCACTGATGTATCTTGTTGGTTAATGAAGTGATCTAAATGATAATGGCAGTGTAATGATATCACACAATAAATATTTAATCTAACCACAACATTGCTCCCTCACCTTGTGAGGTTATAGTACATAAAAAAAAGAAAAAAATTCCTTTCAATTACAGCATAGCCTGACTGAAGCTGGTAGATTTAGATGCATTAATTAGCGTGCTGCTGCATTGGGAGACTTTGTAGACGACTACCTAGACTTTCATTGTAGATCACTATTCACGTTTTTAGGTTTAATGGTCACATTAGTCATTTTGCTGTGATGGTTGCCTTGTAATAATTACAGTCATTATGCTCTCACAGTGTAAAGCTGGAACTTTGAAGGTCACTGAAAATTAGCTTCTTTCTATCTGCACCAGCTTTATTGTTCTTACTTTTACTACAGCACTATCACAGAAAAACTGTAATCATGTTTCTCCTGATATGATATGATGCAGCATTATAAATGATCATGTTTGGAGTCAAAAGTCTAGACTTGTGAGCATCTTTGAGCCCATGTCTACAACTAGGAATGAGTCAACCTCTGGAGCAGCACCCTTGACCTTGGGTGAGAGATGCACATAGTGGATATGTCTCCAGGCCTTTTCTTGAAGAAGATAAGGGAGATAATTAATTATTTTCACTAAACAAAACAGAAAAGTGTGATTTCATTTTTAGAGCTACAGCAAACTTTGTGACCTTCAAAGTTTTAGTTTTCCATTTCTAGTCAGTGGTGTATAAAGGAAAAACAAAGCATTAGTATATCATGCCATTTTATTTCTAAAACACTTTAAAAATATAACAGCTGACCAAAGTGTTGCATAATAAATATAAAAAACTCCAAGGATTAAAATGCAAATAAAAGATGAACTAGTTAAAACTGCTATAGGTTACAACAAAGAAGCTTTAAGAAGTTTAAAATAAAGTTATGACTCAGTTGTAAGATTAATAGAATTGTAAAATGTGAAAACAGAAAAAAAAAAAAAAAAAACGCTTATATCTGATGTAAATGACAATGCAGTGATGGTTGATATCTTTATCTTTGTGCTTGCAGATTGTGGTATAGATACCAAACAAATTTCCAAAACTTCGCCGACTCACTGTAGTTTAGTAACTGTTGAGCATGAAACACCACTACACTTTAGGAACAGCAGAAGTATTGTTATGAGTGTCACGCATTACGGACAGCTGGGGCTTTTTGTTCATACAAATCCCTGGCCTTGGAGTCCGTTCTGACTGGCTGGATCACCTGCACCCCAGTGTCCTCCCCGTTGATTGGTTCCACACTTGGCCAATCAAACTGCAGCTTTGAGGAAAGCAGGAAATAAAGAACTGCTGCGGTGTTCAGTCAGGAGGGAGAAGCGGGCTGCACAGGCTGCTTCCCCTCACTTTAGATGAGAGGGGCTGTTTAGTGCAGGCGGCCTCTTCTCTCGGTTTGGCTGGAGAATGGCTTTTCTGGGTGTTTGCTGTGCTTAGTGGTAGTCCTTTTGTGTTAGACCATTTTGTGTCTACAGCAGGGTAACTTCTGGCTGGTCGTGGTCTGTTAGGGGACTTAGTTATGGTCTGTTTAGTTTGGACTCACCTTATCCACCCAGTTTACACCTGTCCCAACGTGCTTTTGTTTTGCACCCAGTCATGCCCCTGATGTTGGTCGTTACAAGCATAAAAAAAGGCTTTTTTTTTTTTTTTTATAGGTAAGTAATTTTGTCTATCAAGATACTTCTGCGGTACCTGTTGTCTATGGATGGAACAAAAATCTGCGTGTAGACTTGTGCCTCCAGTTAATMATTTTTATGAATGCTATCAGTTACTCAAAAATTGGAAGGTTCGCACAATATAGGCAAAACCAAGACCAAAGAAAGCAGTTTGCTAACAGTCTATTAGCTAGTCACAACGTTGGCTGCCAATATTTACAGATGTGTGTAACAAAGTAGAAGGTCAATGATAACTTAAGGAAATTAATTAATACTACAAAAAAACAAACAAAAAAAACTGTTTCCATAGGTTATCACTTTAATAGGATAACTGTTATAGCTTTATTCTTTAAATTCAGCCATTTATATCCACTTGCCATGGGTCCATATACATGACAGCTACTGCATGGGCTGCCATTTTTATTATGGTGTCGCCAAAGGATAACATGCTGTGTTTGATAGGTACTAGAGCATCATTTGGAATAAGTAGCACTTTCATACCAGGATAGTCCGGGGGATTCTATTCAATTGGACGGGGAATTCTGAAAGATTTTGCATTTTTTGCTTGGTTTTGTTTGTTTTGACACTGCACTTTACTCAAGCAGACCAAACCGCCTAAACAATGTCAGACAGTTTCACCAACTGCTCACTAGGGGCAATATTCCCCGAAACGACATTTAACCAAGAAGGAAGAATAAGTCAATGTGCATTATTAACAACTGAAAATGGTTCTTTCATTGCACGTAAGCAATGAAGAAACGGCAAATGTTTGCAGTTTTGGTGTTTCAGTTTTTACTTTGCTGTTCAAACCCAGTGCAAGCAGCAGAAGAGGCAGCCAAATATCCAGCGTGTTGCACTCTTTAATTTGCTGGAGAGTCCGTTTGCTTTCACACTGCAAGCAAACTGCACCAGGGTTCACTTGTGAACCGAGACATTTTCTATCACACCTCCAAACCCTACTCAGCATCCTACACTACCCTTATGCCATTTATTTACAACATGTAATGGTATGGCACAGTGTGGCACGCTAATATGTAGTTCAGTATCGTATGGTACTTTATGATACAACTCTGAGAGGCAGCACGCTCACCATGGGGCCCATCAGCTGCTCATCAGTACAACTTATGTGAAAAGACATTTTGTCACTACATGCAGCTGTCGGTAGTTATTTAGGCCCACAGGCGATGGCTCTCTTTAACCAATCAGTGATTTCCAGTGTTTCAATATCACCATGTAGAATCAGCTCAGTCCACTTGGAACTTTGACTGATTTAGTTTCAAAGAAAGTATTGGAAAGTATCAGTTTCTGTGAGCCATACCACATCATGTAATGGAAATGCAACAATGGGGTCTGCTATGAAAATCTCAGTGTCAGACATCACATTAAACACCAGTAAGTCCAACATCAAACCCCTGACAAGTCACAGATATTTATTAAACACACATGAACATTTGTCCTGGTAATAGTCTCTTGTTTCACTTCCTCCCAAGCTGAGTTTGCCAGCTGTTTGCTAAACTTTCTTTAAACAAAGGTTTATAAGGTAAAGTTGTGTGTTCAGTTATTTCTTTCTCAAGAATATTTGTGTAAAGTTTTGTGTACTCAACTTGGAGGGGACTCAGGCTGCTAAGCCGGGCTGCCAATCAAAAGCCAAAATCTGATAAAATATAAAGTCACACAGGTCCAAAACCCAGCAAGGGAACAGAAACACTTTAATTCTCCCAACCAACGCTGCACATTCAATATAGCAATATATCAACCCAACACATCAAAATTTTGTCTTTGCAGTGTATTTACAAGAGTGCAAAAAGAAAATAAGAAACCTGTCTGAATCTTTGTCAGGTGACATTTGACCTCATATTATCATCACAGTGTAATAATTGTTCCAAATCAGTTAGTGGCCAGCCGTAAAGAATCACATTTATAATGCTTTTCTGTGTTTTAATTCAAGAAATTGGTGTGATATTACCAGTCTATATCTATCATTATGTCATGCTTCAGTGATGTAAAAGATATGTTTTTTTTTTCTTCCTCGCCTTTTGAGTTTAACATGAGGTGAACAATATTTTAAATTATGCTCCAGATAAATGTGTAAGACATCACTTTTGAGCCTCACTGGTACATTAGTGTGGTAAATTGCTTTATATGTGTCCCATTCAGGATTAATTACAATCTTTATTCTCATCGAACTGAGACAATTTGTAATTAACATTTGACCTATTTGCTCCTCAGCCTTTCAGTATAACAACTAATTCATGCAAGCTTGTCCCATGTAACCTCATTAGATCACTGCGTATGTGTGTGTGAGGAAACACAGGTGTAATTGCTGGATAAAACGGCCGGTAATGAAGCCTTTACTACAAGACTCCTAAATATATGCTAAAGTGACACAAGAGGGTCTAATGTGATGAATTTTAGTAGTCACTAGGCAAAAGTCAAAATTTAACTTTTACATTGGACTTACAATTTATCAGACTATTTGTTTTATATTGGTATGTCTCTGGTTCCTGCTTTTGGAGAGCAGTGGATTCATTGTTGGCTGAAAAAACAATGGGATTGGGGGCAAAAGGACAAGCTGTCAAGAATCTATTATTTTGATTAGATGATTTGTTAGTGACCCTTCGCTTAACTGGAAAACTACCTCAACAAGCAAAAAAAAAAAAAAATGTTCCATTTTTCATTTCCAGCTCTAATCTTGTGACAGCCGAAGTTTCAAACAAATTCTTTTTTATTTTTCCTCACCCAACTTAAAAACTCAAACTGATAGAAACCACAGCACCGAAGTTCAGTGTGTCTGAAGAAAAACATACTTCCTTAACTCCCCTGGCAGACTTCACCAAAAGGGAGAGATGACCCAGCCCAAGTTTTAATTGTTATCCCACTCCCAGGAGATTCAGAGAGATTTAGCTGCATGAAGCGAAAACTTTATCTTGATGAGTTAATGACAGACTGATAAAAGTGATACGAGGGATTAACATCTTTGGTGGTAACGAAATAATGTGATGACCTCACTGATTAAACTCAGGTTGAGCTTAATGCTTCGCCGGCGTTTCGTCTGCTAAATGCTGCACCATTACATGTGAATTAATGGAGGAAAAAAAAAATATAAAAAAAAAGGCACCTACAGGAGCAAATCTTCGAATAATGGGATTGTTCCAAAGTTTTTAACAAGTGATAGTAATTTATTTAATTCCAGTTTGGGAATGACAGGAAACCGCATATAGAATGGCTGGCCTTGAAATGAACTTTTACACAGCATCACTTGCAT
>CM047988.1:5795725-5810796 GCA_026261665.1 Melanotaenia duboulayi | reverse complement strand
TATATATATATATGATTTTACAGTAATCAAGAATCAGTCACTTTTTAGTTAAAATATAATTTCATATACTGTGATTGGCTAAACATAATGGGAAATTGATTGTCTATATTTCCATCTTGGTAACAATTTCATATGTCTCTGAATGCTAAGTACAGAATTAAGAATTTTTTTTGAAAATTAGGATTGCTCACCATGTCGATGGATGGACGGATGATTTGTTGCTCATAAGATGACCAACATTTTTCAAAAATATTTTGAAAAAGGATTTTTTTAAATAAGAATTTAAAATAAAAAATATATAACAGATGGAAAACATATTGGTTAGAGCACTATCAAAATTAGAACCCACACACACACATACACATTTTATTTATATAATCTGATATGAATAATAAATCAAATACACTATTTTGCTACAAAGAAAAAAAAACCTATCTCTTCTAGAAAGAGGTCTTTCTGAGAGCTGTCTGTGATGGCTAACACAGATACAGAAAACAGCTAAAATAGCTTCAGGCTGACCTTGAACAAT
The DNA here is from genome assembly GCA_026261665.1 of Melanotaenia duboulayi. NCBI lineage: Eukaryota > Metazoa > Chordata > Actinopteri > Atheriniformes > Melanotaeniidae > Melanotaenia > Melanotaenia duboulayi. Next base: position 5,810,267 of record CM047988.1, on the reverse strand, counting down.
GTGTAGTGGCATCAGTGTGAGCTCACCACACACTGAACCACAGAAAGCACTGTCAAAAGGGACAGGACTACTGAAAGAAAGCCTCAAAATGCACAAAATGTAACAAACTCCATGCAACATAACTACATCAGTGTTTTTTATGGTGTTCACCAGGGGCTTACTGATAAAGTTTACTATGACAACTGTGTGGACCGAACTGCAGAGGTCAAGGTNCAACTGTGTGGACCGAACTGCAGAGGTCAGACCTGCACAGCAGGACAAGGAGCGAACGGCGAGCTGTTTAGCAATTTGCAGCTCACAAAAATCTCTTTTTGACAGTGAGGGGCTACTGTGGGTTTCAGAGCTGATGTGGTTAATGTAAAAAAAACTGAATGCTATGCTCACTCTTGTATCTCAAACTAAAATATCATGAAAACGAGCATGCACACCTTCCTGGTCAGTTTCTATAAATGCTTTGACGAGATGTAGCAGATTAACAACCATGATTGCTGTAGTCATTTAATTGCTCTCAAAATCTAAATGTTGGTGAATATTACTTTTAACAGGGTAACAATTGTTAAAACTAAATAATACTGTCATATATTCTAACGAAATGCAGCATATAGATAGACAGATAATTTATCAAGATGAATGTGTGCCAGACTGTAGCCAATCAGAAATGTATTGGCTTACTTCGAAATGCTTTAATTTGATTTGTATTTTCAACTTGCCTGTTAGTTTTGCCAAAATGTCACCGTATTTTTCAAATTGTTTCCTGATAATCGAAGTCAGTACCATGGTTGCATGAAGAAAGACCATGCTGTTAAAGAGACTTTTCCTGTGAGCTCATTTACAGTGTTAATTTAGTGCTTGAAAGACTTCTAAACCTCATTCAAACTGCACTCAACAGAGCAATTGATGACAAAGGCAATAAGAACCAGAGAGCTGGGTTAGTTCCTAAAGCATGACAAATCTGTGATACTGCTGCGTGTTTATGGTGCTGTGAAGAAAGTGAGAGGTAAAGAAAGCAAGTATAAAATGAGACAGGAAAAAATAAAGTTACTGTAGCAGGAAAAAGCCGGAACAAGGAATGAAGCATATATCAAGAAGACAAAGTGGCATTAACTCCCCAAAAATATTGTCAATTCATTACTACTGAATACAATAGTATTAAAAGTCATTACTAATATTTTATGGACATTATCTCCTTTATAAATGGACTAAAATTTATTCATATGAAGATGTTAATAATCAAATAATATGGTCTTACAACTCCCTGTGATGTCAAATATTTGACCTATATATGCTCAGAGCCTGTTCTTGTGTTGCCTCCATGCATTGCAGGTTTTCCTGGTCACCAAAAGGACGTACCAACATCGGCCACTTTTTCAGTCCGTCTACGGTACATGCTGTGTAGTGGCTCATTTCTTCATGATGGCTCTTCCACCTCCTCCTTTTCATCGTTTGGTTTAAGCATTGGTGTAGCAGTTCATCACAGGGGGCAATCTTTCTGGTATTTTGTTTCATGAGTGCTGTTTCATCCTGAAGGGTGTCTTACGTTCACCAGCCCTCAGCCTTTCTTTCAGAGTTTTTCTTGTCTTGATATCAGTGACTGGAATCTCCTTTTTTGACCAGGTTATTATACCAGTGGGGTATCTGATAACTGGCAGAACATACGTTTTGATGGCTCAGACTTTGTTCTTTTTATTCACCTCACTCTTTAGGACATGCTTTACTCTTTGTAGATGCCTGACTTTGCTGTCACCTCTTCATGGTTGCCTTTTACCAAGATATTTGTAGCTGCCTTGGACATCTACTGTTTCTTTCTGTAGTTTGACTCCTCCAGTTGTGACAAACTTGCCACTGTTCGATAACATTCAAGCACACTTCCCATACTTGTCTGATCAAAATGACATTCTGAAAGCCTTGCATTGAGCGGATGTTTCACCCAGTATGATGTAATTTATGAAGAGGAGGTGACAGATAACTGATCCACTTTGGAATTGGTATCTATAGCCAATCTTTGTGACAGTCAGAGAACATTGACTTGGAAAACACATCTCCTTGATAAATGTCACACTTGGTGGTGGCTGTACAATTTGATTTGAATTGGCCTCTAGAACTGTCTCTCGCAATCCTATTGACTTGTGATGAAAGAGATTAGTGTCTTGTTAATGTGGTAGAGATCCAAACATTTCAGTATCCAGGCAGCCTAGCTACACTCATGCTCCCTGACTGTACTGAGCAGATGCACAATAAGACTTGTCTCTACAGAAAATTCTAGACTTTAAACTGTAAAGCTTGTGTTTCATTTGTTTCACTAAAACTGACACCATGTGACAGGAAATCTAGTGATGATGAACAAAGAAAAAAAAAATGGAAATTTACATTTCAGGGCTGTGTGAGAAAATGTCAAACTCTGACACAGATGTACAATTTAAACTAGTTCTATATCTGACTCTTATGGGTCAGTTTCATTTCACTGATATAGAGGGCAAACAAACACTGGCCTAAAGGCCCATAAATGACATGTTCTCCCTTTTCCACTTCACCACCAACATGTTTTAGCAGAGATTGGTAGACAAGTGGCTGTTCCTGAGAGAGAATGAGTCCTGTGACCCTGGTGGAAGGGTGAATGCTCAGTCTCAATTTACCCATGGTCTGTTTCAGGCTTATTACACAGTAATCTCCAGAAAGTTCCTGCTGCTGGGAATAGCCTCGCCAGCATTTTTAGCAGCAGTTTTGTACAAGAGAAGAGGAAGTTAGACTATCCTCTTTACTGTGATTTATTACCCCCGAGGCTCGAAGTTTGCTCTTGGGTTACATTTGTTTGTTTCTTTTGTATTCCTTCCTCTCTTTTTTTGTCATTTTTGGGTAATATTCTTTATCAACTGATGAGCAAATTGCTGATTTATCATCAAGCATTATCTAGTGAGGGAGGATTAGTTGCTTTTAAGGTCGGTGTTCTAAGTAGTGAATATTACTCTTGTGTGTGTATATGTGTCCCTGTGCGTGAATAAGTATGAGGCAGCATATTTGTGCAAATGAAATGATAAGTGATTGAGTCAGTGAGAGTTCAAACCCCGTATACCCAAAGACTGATGTTTTCTAAAAGAGAGAGCAGAGCCGGACAATTGTTTTCTGTCAGGGGGACACACACAGAAAATACATCTTGAATTTCAGATAATCACTTTCCAAGCAGAAAAATATGGATGAACTACCCATGAATACCAATCTAAAAACTGTTTCATGGTGGTCTACCTTCCTGACTGGAACAGATTCTCTGCTCACAACAGTCTGGTCAGGGTAGATTATAAAGGATATTGGAATTACAGCAGGTGCCATGTGTGCCATTATATTTTCCTGTCACACCCTGAACTCTGCTCAATGAAGATGATTAATGAGTGCTTGTTTTCTTATTAACTTGGAGAAAAAGCTGAATAATATCCCTGCATTCATAAATATGTAATAGAGCCACAGCTACCTGGTTCTTAGAAATGTTCAGTAAACTATCAAATATAGCCGTGCTGTCAGTATGTATATCCATTTCATTTTATCCTTTAATGTTTAACAGCTTGTTTAACATTGGCCATTATACAACAAAAGTATAAAGGTACATTAATGTGTGATAATTGTGTTAACAAATAAAATGTATAACTTATATGTAAGGGCTCACAGAGTGCTACTTTACATACTGTATGTTAAGTTGTGATGTAAAAATAGACGTAACACAAAGTCAATCACTCTGTTAAAAAAAGCCCTCCCTGTTTTAATTAGTCAGCTCTAGTGGCTTGATCAAGCCCCTCCCACAGTCTGCTTCAGCTCCGCATAAATAAAGAAAAAATAATTTAAATAAAAAAAAATAGGTAACATATTTGAATAAATATCCAAGTGCAAGATAAGTCCTTAACATTTTAACATAATTTAACAGGAAATGGCTAAAATGTTAAAAGTCCAAGACAAAAAATTTGTTTTGTGACGTACTTAATGGTATTTAAACGTTTTTAACAACAAAAAAAAATAGCTTTACATGTATTTTTTGTTATTTAAGTCAAATTAAACTTTACTTATTGTGCCAGTTGACAAAAAAATGTAATTTGAGGGCATTTTCTAAAGCATGTAAACAAGCTCAGTTTGAATTCAGTAAAATACAGTCCAGTTAAGTCCAATTAAATCCTATTATAGAAGACAAGTTGGTACTGCACTGGAAAATAACTGTATGAATTTGATCACTCACCCTGCACTTACGAACATAAAATGACTCTAGGTCCAATTAAATGCTTCAAAGTTTTGAGTTTCAAGAAAGCTGATGGAGAACAGCAGGTGGTGCCTGATCAGGCTAATCAAGTCGAGAGGCATTTTCTGGAAGTTGGTACATAACCCAACTTCTGTTTCACAGGAAACCCATAAAAATGCAGATGCAAATGCTTCACACTGAGTCTTTGTCTTGTGACTTGGGGATGGAGGACCCAGGTTTAAATCTCTGGACAGTCAATGACGGTGAACCACTGTGGCCCTCTGAGGAAGGCCTTTAACCCCCCACCCATATGCTCCTAGTGTAACTGAGTTAAATGCAGAGAAACAATTTCCAAATTTTAATGAATAAAGTATACATTATTCTTATCATCAATGGACAGAATTCCTAATAGTTTACACTCACACACATGCTTATATAGTGATGGGGTGGTTCTGCAGGTTTATTCGTCAACTGCAACAGTTATTTTCATTTACTTCCTCCTGGTGTTGTGAAAGTTTTACTCAGCTGGTCTTCTTATACTGTAAGTGCTCTCAGTGATTGTCTGCTTTGTTTTCTTACAGTGGCAGTAGGATGCATTGTGTGGACTTTATAGGTGTAGCAGCTGGTTGTCTGGTTTCTGTTTTGCTTGTACAGTTGTTGCTGTTGCTTTCGATCACTTCTATATTTGTCTACATTTCTTTCTCTTCTCCCCACTCTTCCCTTTCCTTCCTTTTCCCTTGTCAGGTCCAGCATAAACATGTAACTTGGCAATAACTAAAAAGAACAATCTCAAGCATCAAGGGGACCCTTAAATCCACAAAGTTTTATTTCCATTATATCCACTAAACTCCCTCTTGACAAAGCAAATCTGTTTGGCGCAACACGGCAGCCAGACCATCATTCTGCTTGCATTGATGCTGGAAAGGACAAGTTCAGCAAGCGTTTAAGTAATTAAAAAAAGGAAAATTAAACTATTTTTCCCAAAAGAAAAGGCTGACACTTGTCTTTAAAGCATCTGTCTGTGATGAAATGCACAGAGGAACTGTTAACATTCTCTGCTTGTGGTTCTATGGGGAAATCCAGTTCAGGAACTTCACAAATGCCCAAATATTATCAGCTTTTGTTTTTATTTTTGCACTTTCTGCATGGATAGATGCCTTGTGTCTACTGGCTGCCAGTATTCAAGACATTACATAAAGTGCTTGCATTGTGGACTTGCTGAGCCCCGCATTACGTGTGTGTGGACTGCAACAAGCCAATATTGCACTATGAAAGCTGTTGAAGTGAAAGGGTTTTAAACTGCAGCATTTGGTTTAGTCTAGCAGAGTTGTTAGTCAGCAACCACATTGCCCTGACCTAAAATAGACCTAAACAAACAAAGAAAAAGTATATGGACACATGGGGTTTTCGTAGAATATGAATATGTCTTCCGAATTTGGAACAAAAAAAAAAAAAAAAAAAAAAACATTTCGTTCTTGTCGTTTAAGGAAATTAATCAAAAAACAGACTCTGATAATAACTCAGTCCATGAAAGACCGGGCTAGGTGCCCGATGATTAAAAAAAATAACACTTGACTCTATGACAGATTTTGGACCATCTTTCTTGATAAACAGTGGGAGGACTTTGATGAATACACACTGCATGAAAATAGCTCAGAATCTCACCAGTAAACAACTGCAGAAACAAGATGACCTCTACAGCAGGTCACAGGAGTTGAAGGAGGGAGACTGATCAGTATGAAAACTACCTTTGGAAACATAAGAACTCAGATTTTTAAGTGGTTTCTGCAGTGCTCACCTGTCCATCATGTACATGTGACTTGGGTTGTGTTCTCAGTGTTATCCTTCGATTTTAACCAAAATATCCCATTTTTTTGACAATGCTTGGTAGTGATTAATGACAGGTTATATCTTTAATCAAACTAAGTCCTCTAAAGTTACATTTTTGATCCATCTTCTACATTCTGTGTATGTTAAAAAGCCCAGTGCCTTTGGAGATGGCTGTAAAGAATATAACATCTATCTGTTGTTAACAGAGATGGGGGGATGTTTTGGAGTCATCCCATACTTGGTAAGTTCTCACCAAACAACAAATATATAACAAATATATAAACTAACTGCTAAAAAATGTCCAGATGGGCCACAGTTTCCCTCAGCCTGCAGTTCTCAGTCACATCAAAGTGATTTAACAGTGAAAAATATTACGTGGGGACTTCAATACAGGTCTCATTTCACAGTCTGTCATGAAATCTCATGAACCTTGAGGGTTCATGCCTATTAAAACCTTTGAAGGTTTTAATAGGACTGCATTAGTTACAAAGTTCAAGTAAACAAGCATGGTAAATGTGGTTGCAACCTGAATGTTAAATTCAGCTGAAATCCTTACTTATGCCAAGAAGTAAGACCAAATTACACAGAATTCATGCAGGCATGGATCACATGGAGACGAGCAGTAAACCACTAATTTAGGGGCTCAGAGTTGGATTATAGATATCAAGTGTTTCAGGATGCTAGGTGAGCATTTGTGTAGGGTTGTAGAATTTGTACAGTACCATTATTTGTGTACAGATAGTCTGACTAGGTGTTACAAATAGCCCCCTTGTTAAATTTGCATTTTTGCAGCAGGGTTTGCCAAATTTCCTGTGCACCTCTCTTTTAGCTTAGGTCCAGCCTTGCAGAAACCCACAGAAACTTTTGCTTAGGTTAGCTTATATTGACCAGAAGGTCAAACTGTACATTTAGGTGAAAAGAGCAATCCAAGCAGCAAGCAAAAAAAGTTTCCCATCATAAAATCAGCCATGCATCTTACTCAGATGTATCGTGGGTGGTATTAAAATCAAGCTCTTTGAGTCTTACGTTGACAGACAAAATGTGTTTTTGTTTCTTTTTCTTTCCTGCCTCACTTGCAAAAAAGTTCTCCATGAATGACAGCCGAACACACAAAACCACACGTCTACAGAGAAGCAATTTTACTTTATTTTGTAGAAAAGTTAAGACTGTCCCTCATTCAACTTTACCTGCTGTAGAGCTATTCCAGTGTAGGATCATGTTGACATTTAAATGTTTATCCACTAAATAAGAAAATCTACACCCTCTGAAAAATGGTCTGAGAAATGCAAATTAGAAATGATTCATTTTTTCATCTGAGAAGATGGTATAAAGTGCCCCTAAATGTGAAAAGCAATATTTACTGGATTTTTTTTGATGATGACATATTTTTAAGTTTCTTAGCTCAGTTTGAGAGAGATGGTGAAATTCACCAATGTTGACTGGACTGTCAGAGTAAGGAAACGTCATCTGAATTTGCAGAGACGCAGCAAAACAATACCAAACAGCCTAAGGGTTTTTTTTTGTCATGGCCACTGACTCACTCTGGTTTTTGTTTGGCCAACATTAGTCTTAATATTCAAAATGGAGAACTATGACCTAGCGTACCGTTCCAGTCTTTGGTGCAAATTACTGTTCAGAAAGCTTAAACAGCAATGTGCCGTTCTCTCATATTTTGATTGCATACAACAAATTCCACCCCAAGTTTATATTGCTGATAAGGACTCTTGAACAGTTAAATGGATTGCCATCACCAAGGACACTGTAACCTCAATGAGGGATCAGGAGGAAATTGCTACCACTTTCTGTGTACATGCTGTTAGCAGAATCACAAGCAAAGCTTGAAAGGAATCCATCACTCATAGTGCTGTGCAGTAATGTTGCCTTCATGGTGGAGATCATGTCTGCCTGAATGATGAATATGATGGTAATATTTTATTTGACCCAGTTCACTTGCCAGTGAAGCAGCATGGCCAGTCGTGTGTTATATTCACATTATTATTATTCTTTTTTTTAACAGTTATCTTACTAATTCTCATTCACTCTTGCTTTACCTATTTTAAAAAATAATGTATTCCTCATCAAAAGTTTTTGGACCGTTAAACATTTCTTGCTCTTCAGGCTGTGTGAATCAGTAAAATAAATTTGAATTGAGATAAAAGCGTCATGCAAAATTCGCTTCCTTGATGTCTTCCTGGCAGCTGTGTGTACATTAACATATTTTCACTGACACAATTCATTTATGGATCAGAGTTGAAGTGGAAGTGAAATATAATATTTTATGCAGTAAAATTCCTCTCCTTTGACTATAGCACGTTACCATTTTCAAAATCGACTTTTTATTATTTGGTAATTCAACCCAATGACTGACAAATCTGGCAAAGACTTGGATTCCACAATTAGGCAAGCCTGCCTTGTTTTTTATGTAAAAATTACCCATAATGAATATATTTACTGCCTCTTCTGTCTGACACAAATTTTCTTTTTCACTGGTTCCACTGTTTTGCAAGACCATCATCGAAAAAGAAAAAAGCACAGGTTGTCATACTAGGGAAGCATTTGACACCAACTGACACAAAAGTAAACCTTGAAGTCCCCAAACCCACTCATAAATCTTAATATCTACATAAAAGATAACTTTTATAGCCTTGGTTCATAGCTGTCTATTTCTGCAAGTCTTTCTAATGGAAAAAAATATTTTATTTAGTTGAGAAAAATGTAATAAAACACCCTAGTCTCAAAAAACAGCTTTGTTTGCATATCCATGCGTCCCAAGCAGAGGCGGTTTTGGCTATGGGGGAAGTAGCCAAGCACATAGGAAACAATTTGGATCTCAGTGATGTAATTACAGTCAATGACATCACAAACTGCTACAAAATAAATTTTATTTCACGCATAAAGTTTGGATTATGTACCTGTAGAGTCATATTTGTCATAATTATTATTAAAGGTTATGTAAAATTGTAAATTCTATAAATAAATCTTTACTTTGCCAATCCAGGTTAGTTAATTTTTATAACATTGTATTGGCAGGGATTTGACAAGGTTGTTGTGATGGTAAAGTTTACATTTTCCAGTTAGGTGACAAATAAACACAAATGGAAATAAAAAGCTTCAGAAGTCCACGTGATCAGTTTCAATATGAAGGAAACAGTCTGCAACTTTATCGTCTTTGAGTGCCACGCATGCAATGAAACAACATGATTTCTGTGTTGATACAGATTCACAGGACAGTTGATTTGGTTTATAGTCTTCATGAACTAATTTGTTTAAATTTGAGTCATTATGTAATTTTATTTCTTTTCATTCTGTTAGTTTTTGTTCATAACCCTAACCATAACTTAAAAAACATATTTTTACATTTGGGCTGCTTTATGTTTAAACATACATTGTTTTGTTGTGTTTTTTTTTCGCTTTTTTATCATTTGATGTGTTTTGTTCTTTTAACTGTGTTGTGAAGCCTGAAATTTAAATAAAATGTCCGTTATAACATTTTTTTGTCTTTTTCATTTCAAGTTGGGATAGATGTTCAGTGTGAGACGCACATTTAATTTTAATATAAATTAAAGGGCACTTCTGAAATATTCCTCCTTCTGAGGCCACACTGATGTCTGATGATTGCTTGTGATGTTGATGAACGAATCGATTCTTTTGAACGACTCTTAAATGAACGATGGGGACCGATTCACAGCTGTGAGACGTTCATTTGTAAGCCATTCTTTTTATATACAAGTTATTGACACTGCCTTCGTCAAATCAAATCAAATCAAACTTTATTTATAAAGCTCTTTTCATGCCGTAGGCAACACAAAGTTCTTTACAAGATTTAAAACATAAGAATAAAAACATTCAATGAAATCTTTCACACAGTCACACGTACACATGTATACACACACACACACGCCAAGCCCAGTCCCCCCACCCCCCTTCCAGCAAAAAATGACTGAATAAATAAATGAATAAATGAGTAAATAAGAATTAGTACAGTTGAGTAAAATGAAAATAAAATAAATAACATTTGTGACTTCATAGAAGTCTGATGTCAAACACGCTCTATTCATGTAAAGCATCTATGGGCAGAGAGTTATGTTTGGGAGTTCTATCCAAAACATTTACTAGAATTTGCACTGACTGCTCATGTTTATCCTTTTTCATCCATATTTTTCCTATTATGTTATAGTCTTGTGTAGCAGATTTTATATAGGTACATATTTTGATTGCTTGTCATTCTTATATATTGTGAAATTTTGTAAGATATTGTGAGAACGAGCCAGTCTTTTGAATGGCTCTTTGAAAGGAACGGCTCCGCAAGATCCGGCTCCCTTTAAAGAGCCATAAATCCCATCTCTAGCTCTGAGCCTCCTCTTTCAAGTGAAAGTCTTCAAGTATGTTTATCCACACACAAATACAAACACACACACACCAACACACACACACATATCTGTTTGTGAATGAGATCGGGGAACACATGCATATGTGCGCATTGTTGCATATAACTTTACTTGTACTTGTACAGACTGTTGTATATAATTGGGTATCAGGGAATTGAGTTTTTTGTGTGTTAGCGAATGTGTTGGGTGGGGTCACCAAGGCAGGGCATTGGCCAAGGGCGCAACTCAAGCAGGACCGCTCTTGATCCCAGGGTTGAAAACAAAGACTTTAGCAGCAGGGAATACAAAGCAGATTGGAAGAGGATAGTCTGGTAAGAACATCAGTGTTATCAATGTATTAAGGTTTAAAATATCATGCTTCAGTTGGGACTTTAAAGTATTTTAGTATTTGCAAGTACTAATAATTAGACAGCTGGCAGAAAACTCAAGAAGAAAGAGTCTAAGGTTAAGGAATTTAGGGCTCAAGCATACTAAAATTAGAACTAAAATTTATCTCCTGCATATAACGTGATGCAAAGAGCCAAATAAACAGCGAGTGTTTGGGTGGCATTTACAAATCAGCAAGCCCAAACACGAGTTGTCAGAAGAAGTTGCTTTTCTGTAAAAGCACTGATGTGTGACTTTACTGATGCAAACAATGAAAATAAATGCCTTCAAGCAATGTATTCAAGTCACTGGTTTTCCAATTTAAATCTTGTGTCTATAAGGGCCATATTTCAACATACCACTTCACAGCATGAAGTCAACTATTATTTTTCTTAAACAATATGATTTAAAAGCACATCATGAGACTGAAAGTCAGAAAGTTTCCATTAAAGTATCGAGGATAGCACTCAAATGTAAAAAAATGGGTGATGCAGATAAGACACAATCAACAAAAAGAAAAAATAAATCACATTGGAGTTTTTCAGTCACAATGAGCAGCATGGCTACCAATCTAGTGTTAAAAATTCATTTGAAAAATGGATTCATCTGATATTTATTTAAAATAGTTAGAGCCATGTTGTATGTAGAGACCTATTGTATTGTTTTTGAATAATCTATCTACAAGAATTTGTTGCTCATGTAGTTGTATGAAATTGAAAAATGTAGTTATATGAAATTCAGCTATTTTGAAAGCACATTGTGCATCAATGATTTGCTGCCATTTTATCTCCTCACCACAAAGAATATCCCATTTTTCACATCTGGATATGATGCATTAAGTTGTGCATACTATTATCACCTCTTACTGACAATGCTTCGTCATATGCATGCAATTCAGAGGTCACCTTTCCAGGCCTCTTGGAGTTATTGCTGCAGGTCATGCATGACTGCCTGAAAGCATGTCAACCAGGAGGGCAAATTATTACATTTATGGGGTGTGGCTGAGAAAATGACTTCAAAACATGAATTTGCTTTTAGTGTAATGCCTGACATCAGAAACTTAGCAGCCTACGAATACTTGGTAGAAATCAGAGAGAAATGAATGTCAGTAGGGGTGCAGAAATGCTGCATCTGTACGTTCGCTTAAGGTATTCCATAAGACAGATGGAGTGCATTAACTTCACCAATCAATAGATTTTATACTATCTGTGGTTCTAATAGCTCTGTCTAATGTGCAAACGACTCAGTGCAAAGAGCCCATAGAGAATTATCACTTACTACAAGCTACACTAGCATTTAAGCTTAATTCAAATAACTTTTTTAGCTGCTGCACTGGTTCACTTATCATGAGGCAGAAAAATACAGCACCAAAGAGCAGACATAGTAGTTTGTTGGAAATCTAAAATGGCAACAGCTTAAGAATCAGACGTTATAGAATAATTGGAATTACTGATCTAATTTAGGCAAAAAAATTGCTAAAAGCAAGAAAATCTGTTTCATCAAAGTCAAAAGCTTATTATCCATTATTATTCCAATTATTTATTCCAATATCTCTAAGAAAAAACAAAAGAATAAAATAGATGTTACAAAGTAAAAAGGGATATTTCACTTGTATTAGGCTTTTTTTTTTTGTATTTTCAATCATTTATTTACTCTTAATGAAGGCACTAAAGTTGAGCCTGTAAATACAGATGTTCTTTCTATACCAAAAAGAACTTTGACATATGAAAACCAGTGTCGCCTTTTTATTTCTTTTTTTGCATGGACTTGAAAGCTAAAAATGTCTCAATGGAAAACCTTCCACAAATGTGGGTGTTTACTGTGCCCTGGTTAGAGTTATGGTGTGTCAAAAAAGATCAAAGTTTCATTTCGGGGAGTGTAGGATTCAGCTTTTTGAAGTCTGACACACACAAATATGCAAGGTATCTTCTGCTACATAAATTATAATAATTTAGTTTTTTTTTTATATATATATATAGTTTTATCTTTCACCTGCAAGTCTCATTACTTTATGCAGATGCAAAATAAAATAACTTGCATTACTTTTAGTTTATTAATACAAAGGCAACTCTCACTGTGTAAAGGGAAGCTAAAGAGAGCAGCAGCTTTGTGAGATACGTGTCAAAGTGCAAAAATTTGTCTTCTTGTAAGACTACATTTCAGAGGTTCATATTTAAACTGTCATCACATCTATTACAGTCCATTTGGGTATGAGACCTTGCAAAATGAGTCTACCCAGGACGTGTCTCCCATTCATTTTCAGTGAAAAAAGCTTGTCACACTTTGATCTTGGCTGCTCTCTCCTAGCTCTGGGAGAAAATTAATCCAGTGATTGCAATTAATGAAATTACCTGGCCACAGCAACTGGTAATGATAGTTTTTAAATCCTTTACTGTACTTTTATACGTCAGGTGATCATGATGAGATGGATAAAGGTTTTCATTTAAGGTCATTAAAAATATAGCCATAAATCCAGTCACTCAGTATAACACACACCCTTACAAAATGTAATAATATGAACATGATGATGTGGTGCTGGACTATTATTTTGCATTCATTAGTTAACAGACAATTCAAAGGGCTTCAGGGTCCTTTGCGAAATTAGCACTGAACAATGCTGAGATGGAAACATTGCAGGCACCAAAGATAAAGTGTTTAGCAGGCTTCAGGGTATTTTATATTGTAATAATTAATGTTCAAACCACCATAATGTAGGAGTGTCAGCAGCTTAATTTAAATCCTGCTCAATTTCTTCCTGACTTCATCTTCATTATTTTCCCATTGCTTCCAACATGTTTACCAGTGATTAAAATGTTCTAGGGGGGGGCTCAAGTAACACTCATTGTTACACAAGTAACTTTTTTACCGGAATTTTTCAGTCATAAATGCAATGTGAAGCTTCGTATATATTTATGTCCGCAAGGACATAGATTAAATCTGAAGCCTGGCATGTGTGTGTAGTCACAAGGACTAACTGTCTTGCACTCATTCTTTTGGATTATTCATGATCCTCCATTAGCAAACTGGCTATTTGTATTTCAATGATCTACAGATGAGACGAGAGGCACTATACAGGATTAAAAAGCTGGTGCTAACCAACATTAGTCAACTTCCAAATACTGCAGTTCTTCATGCTTATGGGGAAAGAGAGTAAAAATGAGCGGGCACTTTGCCTCCAGTCATGTGTAATTAACGACACAATTATTGAAGTAGTTAATGATTTTTGTGGAGAGAGACATCTCTAGGACATGGTGTTGACAGTGTTGCAAGTACAGTGCCTTACACATACACACACACACCAATCCAGCTTCATGACAACTTCTGTTGCTAGCTCAGAGGTATATCAAAGGTGCGCCTCTGGACTTCCAGGATATAAATACACACTGAAGTCAGATCAGTATATAAAGGCGATGTGAAAAGAGTTTAGGTGTTAAAAGGCAGTCAGTGACTTAAAGACATGACACCATCTTAGAAAAAGAAACATAATAAATCATTGATGTTCTTTAATTGTACATACTTTTTTTTTTTTACAGATTTAACTGTAAATGAAATTGTTTCATTTGTTAAACCACAGTTTTGGTTAAACAAAAGATAAGTTAACGAAAACATAATGTTTTTATAAGAAAAAAAGCAATTAATGCATCTGTTTGAGATTAACTGAATAACACAGATTGTCATGGAATGGAAACTGAGAGTTGCCATTTTTTATTAGCAAGCCTGCGATTATGTTCACTTCCTTTAC
>CM047988.1:5759541-5775074 GCA_026261665.1 Melanotaenia duboulayi | reverse complement strand
TCCGGATTTGGTGATCCCTGATCTAGGGAGACAAGACCATCAAGTATACTTTAAACATTACCCTTGATGACAACAGACAACTGAAATTATGCATTTCTAGATTTATTATGTTGGATCACACTTGTTAAACACAAGTGGAAGCTACAGTATAGCCATACAGAAGACAAGAGCAATGTACAATATAGGATAAAATTATTCCCATCAACCAAGGGAGGGGCACAAAAAAGTTAATGCACAGATAGATTGAGGTGAGTACTTCCATTCAAGTGATGTGGAATCTTTGACCACATCTGTATCGATTTTGTTCTTTGATGGTTTGCACAAAACGTCTGATAGATAGTGAAGGATACACTTCATTAGCACACGATGTCCTTGTAGCAGCTATTCATTCTAAAACGTTTTTTTTCTTTCTTCTGTGTGGCTCTGTCAATAAGTGTACCATCACACTAGAATAAGATCACATTTAGCTTTAATTCTTTCACTTCACTTCATCCAACAATAAAGAGATAAGTCATGATACCGCAGGGGATTGAATATGTGAAAAGGAAGATTAAGAAGCTCTGCAAGCTATTGAGAGGCATTCACAGTGGACTGTAGTGTAGCTTTTAGGCTCATCTGACGAGATAAAATTTGAAACCACTTGAGCTTCTGCTGAAGGATTTACTGGCATATTTTTAGCATTATTAGGCCCAGTATGCAGAAGTAATCATGCAAGTTGTTCCTTGAGTGCCAAAATAATTACTTAAAATTGTCACACTCAGGAGTAATAAAAAAATAAATAAAAATAAGTGATTGTATCACTATTATTGGTGATCTAGTTATCAAACATGTGTAGGCTGTTAAATGCATGGTAACTGGACTGCTTTAGATTTGAACTTTGGTAGTTCCATCCATTTTCCACCATTCATACAGTGTCCGGTCACTGGGCAGCAGCCTAAGCAGGGATGCCCAGACTTATATAGCTGACCATTAATAAAAGCTTTACAATACACGCAACCTTCGCATACCACACAAGCCCACACACTGATAGGTACACATCCTAGGTCAATATGTAGTCATTCAGTTTGTTGTAAGCTTGAGTGTTAGGATAGTGTTAGGATAGATGACAACTTGACAGATTTCTCTTTTTTTTTATTTATTTATTTTTTTTGTTTAATGAAGTAATGTTTCACTTCTTATCTGACATGTTTCTTTAGTTCTTGTGATGGGATAGTTCAGGCTTATAAACTCTTCATTTCACACTTTCCTAGCAGCAGTTTATGAGCCTGAAACCCAGCCAATATCTGTTCAAGATTTCTTTTAAAACAAAAATTGACAGAATTGAACAACCAAATAAAAAAATTAG
Source organism: Melanotaenia duboulayi (assembly GCA_026261665.1). NCBI lineage: Eukaryota > Metazoa > Chordata > Actinopteri > Atheriniformes > Melanotaeniidae > Melanotaenia > Melanotaenia duboulayi. The sequence continues at coordinate 5,773,729 of CM047988.1, read as the reverse complement.
AACATGACTAGTTTAAATTACAATACAGTAATATTTAAATCAATTCCTGCCCATGAGTTGTTTCCCAGATTCCTTTTTTTTCAAAACATAACTTCATATTAAAAGTTCAAAAACAGCCCAATTTCCGTTTTTTGCTTCAGATTTATGTTGAGTAGTACAAGTAGATTTATGAAAAACAAACTGTTTATTTATGCTTTTGATTTTTAATTGAATATTAAATGAACGAATGATAAAGGGACCCAAGTGCTTACAGTCTATTTCAGATTTTTCATCTGAAACATCATGCGATATAGAAGTTATTTCTGTTCTGTGTACGCTCTGAAAAACAAGATGTTGTTTTTTCTTTTTCTTCAAAAGGAAGACATTAACTGTCTGAGCAAACAAACTCCACACCACTCAGAACTGAAGAGGCATTTCGATTAGAGGTAAAACACATTCCATTTTTTTTTTTTTTCTGTTATAGTACTTATTTGCAATCTGGCGGTCAGTACCTTAAGGACTCCTTTATCTTACTAAATGAGCTAGGAATGCAGCAATTAACCTTTTTTATTAGTGGAAAGCTCTTCTGTCTTCATAGCCAAAGCTCCTCAATGCCACACCTTTACCACAACACTTGAAATTTTACTTGAATATTAGGTGATATCATGAGAAATATAAATGAAAAATACAGTTATTTGATGTAAAATCACGGGGGTTTATACCCAAAAATCTGTCAAAATGTTTTAAAGGCAAGCTCAAAGCTAGAATGTGCACTTTAGATGCGTTTCATTTGAGGTCTAGCCAACCAAAGACAATCCAACTAGAAATTTAAATTTTGTACCTAATGTCTAACTTAATAAAGTCTGCCGCTGAGGGGTGACCAGGACAAAAACGTAAACATATAGGTGTATTAAACTGACACAGTTGGGATTTCATAGGTATCACATTAGACTTACTAAATTTTCCTGAGTAGATCAAGGAATTTAACAGACAACCTTCCAATCACATGCTTGCCCGACATATTGATAAAGAGGCACAGCCACAAGCATGTGAGTGCTTCAGAAAAACCATTCAAGTGAAATGTTGAATGTCAACAAACCATCCAGCTTGCTTTGTGTATGAAAATAAGCAAATGTGCCCCCTAGCATCAAGCAGCAAAGAGACAGAAAATCAGTCCAGCTGTTCATTTTCTTTCACCCTGTTCCACCCCAAGAGACAGTCGCTGCTGCTAATGGAGCGCAGCAAAGGTTAGACTCACTAGTGAGCAGAACACAGCCGCATGCGGTGTGACCTCTGACTCACCTCAGCAAATCCACTGCAAATAACCGTCGTCTTTTCTGTTGCACTCAAATGATCCAACACTCTATTCATAGCCCCATGCCTCCTTAACGGCTAAATATCACAGCAAAAAGCTTGCAGATGGATCCCATGAGAGTTTTACTAATGATACACTGTAGGCATGAGCTGCTGAAATACACACACAAAAAGTTCTGCTTCATTCAGGAGTTTATTCATGGTAGTAGTTGTGTACTTTCGGGCCTGTGTAAATTTGCAAATATGTGGTAACACGTTGTTACTTTTAGATATATATTTTAATATATTTACATCTCATTGGTGTAATTTTCATCACCTAGTATGTCCCTTTGCCCTGATCCATGACATGGTTAAACATTATGCATTCAGGGTTAAGGACAAATAACCTCAACTTAACAGTTCATACATTCCAGGTTTACTTGGGGAATTGTTGGGAATTGTTGGTGAGATTTCTTGTATATTTGACCTCACTCTTGAAAGTCAGTACGAGATTTAAGGAGAACTTATCTCATGCTAGGGGGAGAACATGGTGAGGAAAAGCTATTTTACTTGTTTAGCTTTTCTTGTGAAGATGACAAAAAAATGACCTGTTCTGTTTATAGCTGCATAGCACTAAATCTTCTTGAAGGATGTGCACAAAAATATTTTAAAGCCATGAAAGGTTTTTCATGGTAAAATAAATAAATAAATAAACAATAATAATAAAAAGAGTCAAATTTACAAATTTACAAAGTTACACAGATTAAAGTAATAGGTTAACTTCTTGAATGCGACTAAGCATAGCAAAGTGACTAACAGACCACAGCAACACACATGAAAATGTGACAGAGATGGCGGTCTAAATAAAGGCTTGCCTTTAATGATTGCTTTTTAGAGGCTGCTGAAAATAGACCAGAGATTTAGAAAATCTGATCAATGGGAGGGAGAGTTATTTCAAGAAGGCTAGGGGGTAAAACAACAAAGGCATGATCACCTTTTGTTTTGCATTGGGAGCAGCAAATGTGTGTAAGGATGAGGCTTGAGTGTTTGCTGGAATGAGGAATGAGAAGATTAGAAATTTGCCTAAGGGCAAGGTCAGGTAGTGCCTTTAAGTGTAATCAACATGATCTTGTAGTTTACTCTGAACCTTAAGGAACCTAATGATAGGATGCAAGAACATGAATGATCGATTGGCAGCTGCATTTTGCAGAAACTTTTATTGATTTAGAGGGGTTGGAGTGAGGCACTTGGAAGAAAAATATTTTCTTGGGTGTTATGTGAACATAAAACCAATTCTTCTTGATTTAGTTATTTATTGCTAAGCAACATGGTTAGTAACCAAAACAGACAAAGCTGCAAAGGAAAAAAAATTAAATAAATACTCAGCCTCCTGGTGTTGCTACATGAATGAAAAGATTAAGAGAAATTTGGTATACATATCTTGATAATCTCCAAGAGCAAAACAGCAACAAAAAGCCACACTACCTACCAAAACCAAAACACGGTATTGAAACAAAGAGGATAGCCATCTGTGGGTGTGAGTGTGCATCAGGGAAGGATACGGCTGGCCCAGTTTTTCACGACAGCATCGGCTAGTTCCTGTTTGTGGCTTTTAACAAAGTCAACATCATACAAACAGGTATTAGTTGCATTCATCTTCAACCCAAAATTGTCAGCAGAATTAAAAGCATATACTGTATAATTAAACAAAAAAGGCAGCCTAAAAGGAAGCCCACATTAAGCCAAATGTGTTTAAAATGGTGAGTTGGTTGATTGGTGAGCTACACTGGGGGCCTCTCCAATCAGGGTCAAGTGCAACCAGGCTGCATAGTTAGTAGCACTTGTGTTATAGGGCCAATCATGGTCAGAACAGGAGAATCTACATGGTGAGAAAACAATGAGAAAGTTAAGACCATCAGGCCTTGACAGCAAACTACATGTAATGTTTCTTAGCAGAATAAAGAAAGAGATCAGATGAATGGGTTAGAGGGAAAATCTGCTAGAAATTATGCAGTCACCTTTTCACACATCTTTAATAGTGTGATTTAGACGATGCAACAAGTCTTCGATATGGTGGAGGTAAACTTCAATGGGCCTTTCTAATGAGTATTTCTCTCGTTTTTGTTTTTTTTTTTTCCTTGAGGACTCTCACTGACTGCAGTTCACTTTTATTTATTCATTTCATCATTATAAGTGAACTGGAAAACACCGAAGAAGACAATTAAATAGAAGATATTTTAGATTTTTATAAGAAATATGCTCAGAGCCATCTTAAAGGGATATTTTAAATGCTATTCAAGCTGTTTTCTTAGGCATGTTGTTGATATCTTGAAAAAAAAAAACCCAAAACAAAAAACAACACATTGAAATTCAAGTGATTTTGTTGAAGACTGCATAATTTTATGGAAAAAAGAAAAGTGAAAAAAAAAAAAAAAGATTGCAGTGGTCCACTTTACTGCACACCACTCTTCAACAGCCTGGGTAATAGAACTCCATGAAGCCTCAGGCTTTCCTTCTCCTATCTCCCCCTCCCTGTTTTTGTGTGTGTGCTGTTGTATAATAGATTTCCCACTTTACATGTAGATGAACAAATGCACTTTCACAGAAACACAAGCACATATACAGATACGTGAAAAAAAATCTTGGTGTTGAGATATACTGCAGTAAGCAAGAAGTGACTGAAACCCCTCAGTGCTGTTTTGTATTAAATGACTGATGTGATAAGCTTGTTTGTTTGAGTCCTTGGAGAGGCACTTATTGTGGCCCGCACATCTCACACGAAGAAAGGGACAATGAAGAAAAACACTAACCCTGCAATTGGGTTTCTCAGAGCCACTGCTACCAACATCCTTCTGCTGCCCCCTCTTATTTTCTTCCACTTTTTAGATGGAAAAAAAAGTTGACCTTGATCTGGACATTTACTAATATATTGAAATGCAGAAGTGTTTTCCTGTTAAGGGGTGATTATTAGAAATCCATCTATTCCTGCAGGTTTGTATGATGTGCTGTGTGTGCACAGCCCAGTCAACACAATCAATAATATCCTAACAATCTTCATCCAAGCTGTTTTGTATCCAAATGTGTGTGCGTGTGTGTGTATGCATCAGTGGTTATGTACATTTCTTCCCTGTGTTTATGTTGAAGGCCATGAGAGCACTTAATAGTCTTTCCCACAATGTTTGTTTTTGGATGTCATATTTGGTCAAGAGGGTTAAACTGTGTGTATACTGAGGAACATTACACCTAAGACCTGCTTCACTATGAATACCTAAGCAGAGTTTTTCTACCGGCAGTGTGGCCCAGATAAGCTACATAAGATCCCCTACTGGGACAAATTCCTTCTTGATTTATGATTGATAGTTGCAGAACAGCAGCGCAACCCAGATACAGAAAGATGGCAATGGCTGTGAATTTAATAGCAATGACAGAATAGTGATGAATTGGATCCATTCTATAATTCATCCTTTAATTAGACTCGTCCATGTCTATCCATCATAGCTCTGGAGAGATGGATGGGATCATTGTGGTTTATTGATGAGGAGGTAGTTCTTTTTGATTGCTCTCATATTTGACTCAAATACAGTGGCGGTAGCAGTCTGCCTTAATATTAATGGGCTGCTTGAAGCTCATATTAATACCCAATATTGTATGTGCATACAACGTGATGTGTGGTACAAAAAAAAAAAAAAGTGCTTTTTTTTCAAATTAAAAAAGCTGTTAAAACATTTCTTCTTTGAGTATTGCTACCAAAAATTTTATTCTTACACAAGTACATTTCATTCTGCTTTATGAGGACAACAAAACTAAAGTCTGGCAGAGAACAAAAACAACTGTGAACTGAAAGGAATGACCACAAGCTGGTCAGTCGAGAACCATAGGCTGACATGAAGTGACCATCAGACACTGGCAAACTGAGACTGCGGTTGGTTGCACAGCACGAACAACAATAACAAAAAAAAACTGGTTCCTACAGACAGGACTGGAGTCATGCAAAACTCACCTTAAATGGTGAGAAACAAAGACCTCAAGCTAAGGTTTGAAAAAGACCACAAGGGAGCTGCCAGAGATTTTGGGCCCCATGAAAAGAAACTTAAGTGGGCCCCACCCATGAAAATCTTGATACTGTAATACATTGAATTAGCAGTTTTAATGATATTTTGACCATTACACCTATTTTTGTAAAAAGAAAAACATGACAGTTAGGCTACGTGGTAGAGGACGCAGTAAAACTACAATGAAGTTTATTTAGATTCAGTTATTTGCTGCAAGACAGATACTTCATATTTAAAAACCCATCCCTTTTTTTTTAAATACTTAAACAATTAATTATCTCAAGATTAGTTACTTAAAATACAAAACCTAAATGCAAAATAATCTCTGTCATGAAAATGAAATGCATTTATAACCTGTGGAGAAATAAATTAGATCTGAGCTAAAACACCATCAAAATCAAAATGGCCACTCGTTTTGTGATTTATTCTATTGTGAGCGTTATCATCACAAAATCAGAAGTTTATTGTGTTATATGAACTGAATGTAATATGGTCACAAACAAATGATTGCGGAGATTTACAGCCAAATTATGGCAGGAAGCCGTCTTTAAAATGACATAATCACATTTTAAAAGGTAGAACTTTGTGTAATAAGATTTTAAGGAGTGGTAAAGGTACACTATTGCTAAGCCAAGCTCTTGCTGTCCAATTCACAATCATTGCCCTTGCTCAGCCCTTTTCACCAAGAGCCCAACATGGAGCTTTCCCCCTGGCAAACCACTTATCAAGACCTTAAAGTCCACCTTTCTATTCTATCCAGCTATTCTATTATATAATATCTCCACTGATGTGATGTAATTTGTAATAGCATCACAATCATTATTTCAGGTGGCCTCCCACTATTTTGTTTTACTTAAAGGTGCTTTCAGTGATTTCACCAACCATGCCAAGGGAAGTTGATCTGACTATCAATACTCCACGTCATTGTCTCCCTTATGTAGCAACACATGCAAGTCTAATTTACCTCCAGGTCTGTAGACTCACAGGTGAAGCATTGGATTAGTGGGGGAGCATATATGATGCTATATGGTTGTTGCTAATTAATCTTCTTCTATTTCTCTGATTGGATTGAAAGCAGTCACCCAGTTTACTGCACTAGAAATGTGCTCTGTTCCTACTGCAAAGCAGGAGGATGAGTCCCAAACTACTGACCTAACCTACATTACAGTGATAGCTGAGGATTTTCTGAAGCATTCAAATTGTTCTAAAATAAGAACAAATTATTTTTTAATTACTATTATTAATTCAGAAGGATTTTTTCCTATTATATGTTTTTTTTTTTCTCCACAAATATAAATTATTTCAACACTCAGCTGCTCACCTCCTTCCTCAAGGGCCACCTGGACATGTTCAATTAGGACAGGGAGGGGGATCCTGCAGGCATCTACTTTGGCTGCTCTCGTGTCTGTTCGAACCATGCATGATTTTTTTTTTCTTTTTTTTTTTTTTTAGCAGAGCACCTTTCTAATCACTTGATTGCCTTGATTATTTGAATAAAACCACAGTGAAATAAATAAAATCCAGAGTTTTCTTCAGAATTATGAGCTAATAACGGGGGAGCAAAGTGAGCTAGCTTATATGAGCAAAGTTTAGAAGAGACAACAAGTTATTGTTCCACAACTTTCCATCAGACGAGCTAACTCACCCACCTTGCCTCTGAACTAACTGGGTGACATACAGTCAACCCCTCTGTTCTCTCTCTAGTCTCAGCTTTTTTCTTTTCTTTTTAAACATCCCAATTTTTGAAGCATCCTGTCGTCTTATCATCCAACCACTGTACCATCGAGCCTCCGCGGACCTATGTTGTCTACAACGGTTGCACCATAACTGACTGTACGCACATGCGCACAAGTATAAATCTAGGTTGAGCTAAAACATCCCATCGATAGATGGACATCATTTATGCTGAGGTCTTCTTTTGTTCTAAATATATTTAATCTAAGACTGTGTTTATGTTAAAAAGTTTACTCATGGATAAGGTGGTAATTGGTGGAGCAGCTGTAGGCAGGCAGATGACTGGCCCCTGGCCAACAACCACATAAACCAAGATAGTGCTGTAGTATAGTCATTTCTATCCTCTCTCAACCAGCCAACATATTTTCACTCCTGACTTGTAACATATTGATTCTTGATCAAGAGCCCCTGGGTGCTACATTTCACTAGGTACCACTTCAATGTGATTTTTTAGCATGCAAGGTTCTGATCTCCATTTGCATTTTGCTGGGTGAGGACTTCAAATAATCAGCAGACTCACACTTGGAGGGTAAAGTCCTGATGAAGGAAAGAATCACAGGACAGCCAGGAAACCTGTGTGTGAAGCTCTGGGACTGGATTTAAAATGTCAAGTTTATTACAAATTCACTGTTGCACAATGATGAGACAAAGTCTAGACATTGATGCTCCCTTCTCCAAGTTCTGTTTCTTTTTTTATCTCCCTGCTTCTGAACCAAAACTTTGTGATGTTTCGAATAAACCTTCCCATCCTAAGTAACTTCTCCCACCTTTGTCCAGTGGCATGTCTCTGCATACCAGGAGAGCTGTAATCCAGCAGTTCTGAACCCGCACCTTCAGAGCTTTAATGTTGTTTTCAACAGCACCAAGTACTGGATGATAAAATTGCAACTACAACATTGCATCTGCACCAGATACCACTTTCTTTGTGAAAGGTTCCACTTTTAAAGCTTTTCAGGAGTCAAACTTTTAAACGTTATAGTAGAACACCTGAATAAAAATATTTTAAGCTCGTGAAGCTTCAAATTAAAGGAATCCCCTCTGTGGATCAAAAAGTTTTATTCTGATGAATTCCCAGTAGCAAACAGTTTGAATGCTTATTTCATACTAACAACTGGTAAAAGGTTTATTTCATCTAAATATATTTTCCCTTACAACACAGAACCTATTCAAATAAGCATTCACACATGTGCTAAACCATATAGATCATGTCTCTTTTTTGGTGTCCAGTCCTTAATAAAGCAAAAACATGAATATTTTAGGCATAGTCACAAATGGTGATTAATCATGATTAAATTATGTGTAAGCTATGATTAATCTGATTAAAAATGTTTAAATTTTGACAAAGAGAGAGAGAGAGAGAGAGAGAGAGAGAGAGAGGGAGATTATATATAGTAAAAGAGCAAACTCCTATAGGTTGCTTCTACAAGTTATTGACGTTGACAAATTCAGAGTGAAAGCAAGTTAACACGTTTATCTAGAAAAGGCCTTGCTCTACATTACTTATGTCGCTGTTGAATATTAGTTTGTTAATATTACTTAGGTTATTTGAGTTGATCATTATATATGTTTACCCTATATATATACTATACTAAAGCAAAGTTAAAATAGCAGAAATTAAAATGCCAGTGACTAGTTGAGATTGTTCTTTTTATATTGTCTCTTCTACCTCCTGAGGGACCATGACATAATTGGAGTTTGATTGCAGAGCATGCTATTTTCTTATTTAAGCTGATTGTTGGGATTCAGTACTCAGCTTTATCCTTGTTTGTCCTAATTTCACCTTTTTCAACAAAGTTCTTTGCAGCCCCTTCAGGCATGTTTTGAGACAAATAGTACTGATTGATCACCTGCAAGCTATCACTCTCCCTGCATGAAATCAAAGACACAATTAGAGATTAGCTGCTGATATTAGAGGAGCATTTCCTGGCCATTGTGCCATATTGCTCTGAAGAATTGCTGGAAACTAATACACAGCTAACATGGAGCAAAAACCAAAAGAACAAAAAAATGTTTGAAATAATTACAAATTGCCTATAGACATTTTTTCTTGAGGCAGTATTGATAGAAGCTTTCAAACCCTCCAACTTTTTACATAAATGCATAGCTACCCTCTTTGTTTCGGTTCCACGCCAAATAACACATTTTCATGTGTGTTACAGAGAAGCCAGAACATGGTTCAAAGCTCAATTAAAGCAGGAACAAAGTTTCATAAAGATTACCATAGAATTAGCAGTGTTCTCTGCTCTGAGAGGCTGAGGAGCATTTTTAATAAATATACTTGCTAACAGCTCTTAGATCAGCTCAAATGGCTTATTGATACAACATCTGTCAACATTAGTGTTGTTTTTATATTCTTAATGTTTTTTTTTTCTTTCTTTTTTTTTTTTTTTAATCCTGATGTTACTTGAAAGTATAGCATGTGTTTCTTGTGGGTTTGTTACTTATTGTGTACAATTGTAGAATGTTTTAGTAGCTACCACGTAGCCTTGTAAGATCTGGCCAGGGACTACGGGTGAAAATTAGCCTTTTGACTAATCCTGGCATATTCACACTTTTTTTTATCTTAGTTTCCTAATGCGTGCTGTCCCTGGTAAATAAAAACAAAATGAAAATGAAAAATGAAATAAAAACTACAAACCACAAACTGAGCTTAACTAGTTGATCCATTTATTGTTTTAATATTAGCTTGTGGAGCTAAACAGAAATGCATTTGATTATTGTTTTTATTTTATTTTATTTTATTTCAATTATTATTTTTTTTTGGTAATTTTATTGTTGATTGTTGATGTTTATAAATTGTGCTTTATAAATAAAGTGGATTGGACTGGATAACTAACCACACTTAGCTGTAAAACCACACCCATGCAACAGGAATCAAATACTACAGTATTTGATTCCTGTTGCATGGTTGTGGTTTTAACTTGTGGAATTATTCTAATGCTGTATACAGCATTAGATTAATTCCACAAGTTAACGCTGATTATTATNCACAACCATGCAACAGGAATCAAATACTGCAGCATTAGATTAATTCCTCAAGTTAACGCTGATTATTAGTCAGATTCTCTGAGCCAGTCCTTCAACATGTGTGATGCTGCAGCTTTGCTCTTCCCCAAATTAATCCAATTAACTAAAGTGATGAGCCCAAGTTGTTCAGAACATTCTGGCATCAAGAGAAGATGCACTTCCGTGATGAGGGCAGACTAGATAGCTACTGGGGGAAAAAAGCTATGACACAGCTGGCTTGTTTCAGTCTGGGCCTTTTTATTCTATCACATTCCATTTTTTTAGGACTGGCTATAGGTGAAATATCTACAAAGCTACAATTCCTCATGAATTTGAGAAATTATTTTCTCACATGGAAATGATCAGATTTTCTCATGCAAATCACAGAGTTTGCTTTATTGAAACTAATTAATTGACATGAAAAATATTTTAGTCAAATTGAGTTATTTTCCATTTGTTGAAATGAAAAGAAACGTCACATCTGTTCCAAAGTACAAGGCGACTAAAGGTTTTAGGCACTACATTTTCTCATCCATCACATTCTATTGCTATAGCAATACAGAAATGCTCTATTAAACATGTTTGGAATATAGCTGGTCCCATCAACATTCAATTGGGTTCTTAAAGACTAAGAGCATCCTCTTATCGTAAATAGAAAATCTGTTAGTAGGAAATCCATTAGGAAGAAAGAGCTTTTGACATAGGCAAAAACTGATGAGCTTGACAAAAACAGAGCAGAGTGCAAATGAAGCAGAAAAACGTCTGAAGAAAATCTCTCTTTGTGCCGAGAGACATCTTATAGTAAATTAAAAAAAAAAAAAAAAGTTCTTCTTTTTCAAAGGAGGAAGCTGATCTGCTTTCCCTCCCATTATTCGCCCCTCCAAGCAGCTAGAGGGTAAGGTGACACCAGGGCAATAAGCAGGTTTTGAAATGTGGGGTGCAGCTTTACTCTTATGCATCATATATTTGCTTTATAACTAACACAAATGTGGTGACACACATGAGCACATTCACATAGCATCAAAAAGTAATTGGTACCCATATCTAGACCTTACAAGTGATGGATCAGCACACACTGTTACTTTGTCTACACCGCCATGATGTGCCTTGTGTCTTATGTTTTTATCTTTGTTCTGTTTAGACACAATACATTGCATTGACACATCATGCATTTTTATTTTTTTCTCAGGCAAAAAGCAATACCTTCAGTATATCATGCACACTGAGGCATTGCATTAAACACATTAAGTCTTACGCTAATTACACTGGCCTTATCTGGAAGGATGGTTTGCCAACTCTGCAAATTCACAGTTTTTCAGCCTCTTTTAACTCATCTCTGCTTTTATGGCACATTTATTGTACAGTTGTGCACTCTCATTAACCTCATTTCAAGTCGTTGTTTCCAACAGCAAGCAGCTGCTTGCTTATTTATCTCACATCCTTCCACCCTGCAAAAAGTTTACTAATAGACAAAGTTAGCAACTACCTAATGAAGCAAGTGGAACATTCGGCAACTGAAAAACCAGACATATTGTATGTACTGTATTTATACTTAGTGGAGACCATATGTAGAGGAACTGAGGAATTACACCTGTCAGGTGGCCCGAAATATGATGCCAACACGAAAGCTGATGGTGCTCTGTATTTACTGAGCGTACAGGAAGTTTATTTTTCATTCATTGAGCATCAATTATATCTGCGTATAATGACAACCTCAAACAGCTTGAACATTTATAAATGTACTCAATGTCTGTTGGACCCATTAAAGACCAACGCTGCAACCATACTACCGTCTTCACAGTCTTCACTATTCAGTCCAAGTCACTGATAAACCCAAGCACCATATAAGTTATATCAGAAAACCGTCAGATAAGCTTTAGTTTAACCTCCACTTGTCAATAAGCCTGCCGTTTATATATAAAATGTTCTTTAGCACCCCTAAAAATGAATAAATGTCTTTATTTCATTAAGGGCTTTAATGATTGTGGTTTCAGTGATTGTTTGAGCTACGTTCAGCAATTTCTGCAACACATCACAGTGAGCTGCTCCTATGTGGAGTGAACATTTTTTTTTTCATCTTTCAACTGCATCTACATCATGTAACACCATGAGTCTGTGATCGAACGGATATAAGGGGAGTTGTTTGTTTTTTTTTTAAGATGAAAGACAGTAGTAGACACTAACTCCAGCTAATTAACTGCAAAAAAATGGTTAAGAAAGTAGGCGCTCCCTGTGTTACAAATAAAAGACTATTTAAGGTAACATCTTAGCATGATGTTGAGTTCTCTTGTAGTACGCTCTGAAGCTAGAGAGCTCAGTTTGTTCTCTAGCTGTTATCAACAAAAAAGAAAATACGGGCAAGAAAATATTAACCAGACATATTGTATGTACTGTATTTTCTGTATTTTCGGGCAATCACACGGGCAATCTTGCCCGTGTGACATAAAGAGAGATCCTTTTCTACATTTCCATCTTGTCAAATTTCAGTATGAGCTTTAAATTCTCTTGGGTTATTCTTCTAAATTCTACATGATGGTAAAATCACAGAGTAAAATCTCCTGGTTGCATTAATCTACAGAGATGGTGGAATGAACTTTTCTTAGACCTGCAACAGCTTACTTTCTGGTTAGCCTCACAGTGAAAAGGTTCCTGATTTAAATTTGGCTTGAGCCTTTTCATGTGGATTCGTGTTCTCTCTGTGTGCATGACTTCCTTCCAGTGTCCATAAAATGCTTGTTATTAAGAAAGAATGAAATAGGATTAAGGCAGGTACAGAAAATGGAAAGATTGAAAACCTGTGAGTTACCTAAAGTATGGAAGGTGGCACTTTTATTCACACATATATATCACATTATCCCCAAAAACTTAGCAGGAGTACTATCTGGTCATGGTAACTTCCACCATGTTCCACATAGCTTTGTGTCTAAAATAGCATTACAATAACTGATCTTCAGGATTGCTTTTAACCCCTCGTCATCATGATTTCAGCCCTGGCTGAAAGAGGCAACTTTGTTTGTCACATCCTGAGAACTAAGCCCCTCCTCCTCTGACTTTAACTCATTGAGGTGTACCTACTTTAGTTTGTTATTCCCCCATGTGAAGAGCTGGTTTGATAGGGGTAGTTACTGGTAATGTGTCTAGGCTTTGTGTCTGCCAACATTTCCCTCAAAGTGACCCAAAAGTTGAAGGTGGCTTGTAAAATCAGTTTTAATAACTTCTATGCTATTATAAATATCATTGTCTTTCTTTGTAGCTTTTTTTTTCTCTCTTTTTAGCAAAACTGTTTTTCATCAGATTCCATGAACTCTCTTGAGAAATCAAGCACTGAAAGTTCTGTACTTTTGATATTTTCTAAGCGTGGGTATAATGTAAGCTTTTCAGCTAAGCATAGTTCAGTGTGCATCATTTCCTTCCTGCAGAGATGATTGATCTGAGCTCTACTTACAGCATCCAAGAACTTGCTGACAGTTGTTAAAATTATTGCCTAAGGATGTGAGGAAAAAAGAATGTGTTCCCTTCAAATTAATGCATACATTGTTCATTTGGAAATGATTGATTATAGGTCTAGATTGATGAGGATGTCTGACATTGGAATAGTCAATGAAATATCACATGAAAATACATTGTTTTACTGTTGAGCAACCGGTTTTTCTTGTCCCTTTTAACGTCACTATAGTTGCAGCAAAGATAGCAGCTACTGGAAGGTGAAAAGCAGACCTTTGTATTTTACTGCACACAGGGAAAGCATTATTCTACAGTATGTAATGTCATTACCCTGTAACTTTACAGAAAGCCTCAGAACACTACCGGTACTTTGTAGGACGAGAATTACCACAACATAACCCCACATTCCTTCAACTCTTTACCAGCCTGCTCTGCTGTTTGGAAGAGAATTTTTTTAGTGTTTATGATGACTTTTATTAAAACCTTGTGGAAATAAACCCGATGAGCCATCTCTTCCCTTTGTTTTAGGTGTGAAATGACAAAACTTAGTGTTTATTTCATCACTGTTTCAAATTTGGACCATTACACTATGGCTGCCATACTATCAGCTGTTTGTCAAGCACTTAAAAAAAAAGGTTCAGATCATCTTGTGTCATCTTGTGGAACAAATTGTCAGGTTA
>CM047988.1:5650876-5681067 GCA_026261665.1 Melanotaenia duboulayi | reverse complement strand
TGTAATGGACTTTTGATTTGACAAAGATGCTGGAAAAACAGATGTGGGGAATCTTAATTATCTAAACAAACAAGAATACAAACAAGAATATTAAAGGACAACAGGGCTACTGAAAAGACCAAGAAAAACTGAAGGAAAGAGGCAGATACAAGACTATACACAGAGATGCTAATAGCACAGATTAACGCTGAAGAGATCATTAAAAGTAGAAGTTAAAAAGTGAAAATAAATACAAGGGAATAGGAGAGTAGAAGTCACTGTAGAAAAAACAAAAAGCTCTCATCATTTGTAAATCTTTTGTTCTGAGTCAAAATGCTAAAAAATCAACTGAATCTTTTTTTTTTTCTACAAGAAATTATAATGACCTTTAACATTTATGGACATAGTATTCCATTACTTTATTATTTGATCACATTTGTGTGAAATTTTGTCACCAAGTAATATAAAAAAATGTCTTCTCTCAGGTTGAATGACCTTTGACAACCAATTTTTGATCTGTTCATTTTTCCATTGCCAAATTTAAAGATATCTGAAGGAAGGGTTCCTGAGACATTGTGCTCATAAAAATGTAACAGACAGATAGACAAGAGATATTTCATTTGATGAAGGCTGGTGAGAGTAAGAAGCATGAGAGTAACTTTTAGTTGAAGTCATCATTATGTCTCTGTTGGTACCTTAGACAGTTTTTATTTTTGTGAAAGTTCTACATTATTTTTGCCTTTATGACCCCATAAGAAACAGATAAATAATATAAAACAAATAGTGACAAAGAGTACCCATGTTCTCATGCACATTCCTTGTTTGACCAGTGAAACCTGCCTCGTTCAAAAGAACAACAAAAGAAGAAAAACTAATATTATCACATAATATAATTTAAATATTTTCCACTGACCTGTGTTACAAATGTATTTTCTCTATGATTCCAACATTTTTTAACATTGTCTTAACCCTCTATGGCATGCTGTTGCCCTCAGGCAACAAACCACATATCTGAAGCTCACATTGCCCCTTTAACTTTTTTAAGCAGTTAAAATATATATACATATCACTAGACATGTCTGTGTCCAATAAAAATTGGGGTTGAAGTGCATGTGACCTATTAACTGGGGGTGGAGCAGTCCTTTCAGGATGTAGAGTTACATAGCGGACACTGCTACCATTTGGTAAGATGCACATCACTATCCAATATGTTTATATTTCTGGTAGATTTAAATAAAAAACATGCTCATGTGCATGAACATGTAAAGAAGTGTTTTTGATCATTTTAAAACTTGTTTTGTTATTAATTGTATATTAAAACCCAGTTTTTGTCTATTGCCTAAGGGCAACACTGTGCAGTTAGGGCACTGTGTTTAGACATCATTCTTGGTCTTGTTTCTGATGGGCACCTGAGCAAATTCAGCAATTTTATGTTCATGTCAATCATCGCCTCCTCCCTCCTCTTGGAGCCCTCGGTCTTCCTTAATTATAAAAGACTAAAGCAAGACAGTAATGGCAGCATGGATTTTGGAAGCAAAATGATGGAGACTGGAAATGGTCACCTGCAGATGACCAGAATACGAAATTTTATAAAACGTTGAAGAAGAAGAAGACAAAGAAGTTGTTGAATAAAGAACAGGACAGAATCCAAATTAATTTAGCCTTGTATTTTCAATGAGGAGAGCACAGTGAGAGCTCAAGAGGCTGCAATTTGACTCGGAGCTAGTTCTTTTCCTGGACAGTAAGTAACGTCATAAACATAAAGTTAAATATGTTGCAAAAAGGAGCAAAAACTTTGCTTTTTACTCCTTTGTTTCCTCATGGGTACCTGCTTAGGGTTTAGCAGTACCATTTCCTTTTTAGATTTAATGTTTAAACACATTCAGGGTCATTAAGGTTAAGGTTTGGGGAGGATAAAAAAAAAAACTGGGTTAAAATACATTATGTTGGTTGTTCAATCTGTTTGTCAGCAGGGATTTCTGTATGCATTTTTTTCCGACACTTAAAGAGAGCATGTCTTTGAAACATAAACATAAATGATGGTTGAACAACTAGCCCATGAGTGATGTCTTGTTGAAAGTTTACTAACAGCGATCTGGTACTTCTTGTTCACACTCTGCTACCCTGCTGCTTCTTTTCTTATGATGTCAGACCTTCCAAATTAATAATGTTGTCTTTTGTTTTGTTTTTTTTAGCCAATGGTGTTCCTGCTTCCTTTCTCACCAAACCAATCAGTTCATTTCCATCTTTTGAAACATCCCTTCTGGTTTCATGCTTCTTTTTTTTTTGGGACCGCATATCATGCATCCCATCTCCTCCCCAACTCCACCTTCTGCAGCTTCACAAGATCTCATCAGACCTCATCACAAGTGGAGACACCAGGCCTTCTGATCAACCATCACATCCGCCTTGATGCAGCATCAGAATCTAATCACTTAGCCTTATTCTAACAATTTCTAATTAAAACTGACTTAAAATTATTGTACATTAACACATTTTTGTCAACCTTTCATTTGATCTGTTCTTTACTGAATAAAGAAGAGATTTGTTTTGAAGTCGCTAAGACGGCACAATGCAAGCCACTTGTTAGAGAAGTTTTCATTAATTTATATTTAGTTTATATTGTGACTTTAACCAGTTCAAAACAGAGCTCATATTTGTTTGTTTTTGGGCCTTGGCACATCTGTCTGTCTACAAATGTTGGACCACTGTTAAAGGCTATGATGATTCAGTTTTTGTTTTTGTAGTTTTTGTTGACATGCTAGAACTGTGTCCTCAAAATAAATTGATTGACTGAATTCAATGACTAATGAAGACATTTTGCTCAACATACTTGATGAAAATGGACCTAAAGTTATAAAACTGATTAGTAAGGGCAAGCATGATAATGTGATTGAGTTTGATATAGTAATATGTAATTCAGGGGTACCCAAGTCTGGTCTTCCATATCTAAAACCCTTCTACTTTTAGATGCAACCCTTCCCCAACACACCTGAATCAAATGGCTGAATTCCCTCACCTGCCTGTCATTCAGCTTTGCAGAGGCAGGACACATCAAGTTGCTGGAAAGTAGATCTAATTTATCTTTGCATCCTTCTGTCATCCCTGGACATACACTTTCATTTAACTGGAGATGCATTTAAAAGGTGTTATTTACAATTTACAATAAAAAGTAAATGTGTTCCAGTCAATTGTTGATTTAATTTCAGATTAATGGGTCATTTACTTCTCTTAGTAGTTTAACTAGAATGATGGCTGTTGCATTTCTAAGTTTGCAGCTTTGCAGAAGCACCTGTAGCACTTTAACTTAGCATGCTTATTTTAGCTTGCATTTTATGATGGTCAGCATGCAAATGTTGCTACAATTTGTTGTTGTTTCACCAGAGAAAGTCACTCCACACTGTTCACAAAGTGTGTTGTTTAGCTTCCATCAAATGTAAAATGTGTCCATATGTCTGCTTTTCTCTTTTGCCAGGCGTTGAAATTTTGTTGAATTAGTTTTATGAGATCACTAAGGAGCTTAATGCAGCATCTTCCTGATAGTAGATCCAATGCATGCCCCTCCCCCATTCCATAGAGAGAATATCGTATCTCTTCCCAACTCATTTCATCTTTCTATAAAACTAATACAAGTATGATTGGATCTGATCACTGGTAATCATTTTCATCTTCTTTTGCATTTGTTGTCAAAAATGTCAATACAGTTCAGCATAGTATCTGTCCTTGTGCATTTGTTTATTTGGTTATTTGGTTATGTCATTTTTGTAAAAACAAAAAAAAAAAATGTTGACAAAAATTACTAGACAAAAAATACTAAGTATATATTTACATATATATATATATATATATATATATATATATATGGAGCCACAAGACACTTCTTTCCACCAGTGCACAGGGTAATGACATAAATCATAAACATCTGCCTTCGTGTGCCGTATCTGAATAAGTGTCAAAGAGTTCTTCTCTGTAATCCCTGGATATCATATGCTATGTAACATTTTCACCTTTCTGACAAAACTGGCAAATAACTACTCTGTCCCAGTGCCATCCATACTGCACTAAAGATAATACATCTCACATTTATGTTATAACTTCCGTTGCACTTGTAAATTCAAAGGCATTTTGCAAAGCGGGCAAATACATTAATCTAAATGCCACAACCAACCTTCCCCCTCTTTCCAGCTCTGCACACAAAAACAATCTGTTTTCCCCGTGGTGACTCCCCCCGACTTATGCAGAAATGAAATCTTGCAAGCGTAATTTATTACTTTCCTTCATGGTGGTGAATATACATTCTTCCAGATGCTCGCAAATCACTACACGTACAGAGACAGTGTAACCTGCTGACATGTCTTAAGTGTTAGCTCTCCACACAAAGCTTAACAGTTATAAGCTAATTCAAGACAAATCCTACTAACGGTGTGAACATTACAGCTCTGAGCCTTGAATGGGTCACTGAATTCAGGTGTTCTGTCATTCAGAGTTCACTTCACAGTTTGTGCTCCGTTCATCTAGAGGACTGTAATGTCAAGTCTTTGACAGTGAATCACAAGGACACTGAATCATGACTCAGTGTGAGAGCCATAAATGTGACTATTCTTATTGTGTGCTTTATGGTTTATATGAGGTGAGGGAGAATGCATATATAGGATACATAATATGAATTTAAATAGGAATGTCATTTGTGTCAAGCTGAATGCATTATATGCTTCTTGCAAATTGTATTTATTTCATTACCCAGCTTATGTAAAAAGCTTTTTAAAGCTGCATCAGAGGTTTAAACTGTCATTCTCTGCAGGCTTTGGTTTACTTGCTGACGGGTTTGTGTTTTATGCATTGTTTAGTTCAGGTTTACTCTTTGCCTATCTTGTGTCCTGTTTAACCTTGTAGGCATTCCCCCTTTGTGTTAACTTACTTTCTGTTCATGACACACCTGGGCTTCAGATTATCACACCTGTTTCTCATCTTCAGTCTTCTTCCTCTTATGTTGACGGCAGAGTCTCGCCTTTCCTGGGTTTTCTCTTATTAAAACATGATTCCAGCTTAAAATAACCAGATATAGATTTTGACTTCTAAATAAAAACTAGTGAAATGCAGCAAAGAACAGGTGGGTCTTTAACCTGGAATTAAATGAGCTGAGTGTTTCAGCTGATCTGAGGCTTTCTGGGAGTTTGTTTCAGACATGTGGAGCATAGAAGCTGATTCTCCATGTCTGGTTCTGACTCTTTATGGGAACTGATAAGATACTGGATCCAGATGACCTGAGGGTTCTGGTAGGTTCATACTGGGTCAAGAGGTCACTGATGTATTTTGGTCCATAACTATTCAGAGTTTTATAGACCAGCAGCGGAACTTTAAGTCTATTCATTACACTATAAGATCTGTATATAATTCATATGACGCTTCAGTGGAGTTTAAGGCCCTGAGCACATGGTTATCTATGTTTTTCAAAAGCAGACTCGTGTGGTTCCAATAACAACCATTGTCTCTTTGATTGATTACCAGTGGGAGCTCAGTGTCTCACAAGAAGTCTACCGGTGAAACACGTCTCAAATTTTTTATTTATTAGGAATTCCTGATTCATCTTGTTGCCAGGAAGAGAAACATCTTTCCTCTCATATTGCACAGTTCTAAAATGAGCTTGTTCTGCCAGATGGCTACCACATTTTCTTCTTTTTTTTTATTTCTTTTTTTTGGGGGGGGGTCACACTACACATAGAGACATGCATTGAAAGGTCAGACTCTCCAATTTCAATTCCACCAGTCACTGCAGAGACAGAAAGGCCTGGAGGTTTATCTGAAACTGTTTCAGACACAGTGAGGGTCAGAAACCAGCGGACAACCATCTATCTTGTTATTATCATTACTGACAATTGATTTCAGGGAGACAAACAGATGAGGAGACATTACAGAGGGATGCTCCAGTGTAAACTAACTTTCTTTTGTAAACTACACAGAATTATGGATTTTCTCTTGACTAAGACATAACTGGTAATACCAGGCAAGGAGTATAATGAGGAGCAATGATAATAATATATGGAGAAGGATAAAGGGGGAGAAGTGCCTTCTTTATGTTCTTTTTAATGACAGTTACCCAAGAAACATTTCTTCTTGCACTATAAGCAATTTTTGTCCAGTCAATAAAAGCCAGTCCTAAAGTGTTTACTTCCTTTGCAGGTAAATCATTTCAAAATTGGTTTGATATTAAGGCATATCCCTGGGAGATTGTACTCTCTGTGGGTGATTACAAAGTAAGCCACTGCAACCTTCCAAGACTTTATAACAAATCTTGCTTTCCTTTAATTAGGTCCATTCTCCATCCAGCCCACCTCCTCTGGACACAAAATAATGGCTAGTTGTGAATTTAATATGTTTAAGAGGTGTGTTTTTTGTTGTTGTTTCTTGGGACCATGTCTGTGTAGTAAGGAGTTTGTGTTAGATGAACAAAAACCAGTTCATAAAGCTTCAGAGTTAAATGGATCTAAATTGTATTAAAACGCAATATTTTATATTTTTTTGTTGTTGTTGTTGTTGCTGTTTGTTTTTTTACTTGCAGTTTTGCCTCCGAAAGACTGAAATGCATAAATACAGCAATGAATAATTATACATAATACATAAATAAATTGTTCATAATATTTTAATATAAATTACATTTTTATGTGTAAAAACATTTTTTTTTTTTCACAGTTGAATTTAGTATAGTCCCCATAGTTGGTGGGCGGGGCTAACTTTGAGTGTTAGACTACTTTTGGCATTAATTTAATTTAGGACTAAGGAATGTCTTTTTCTGAAAGGATGCTACACACAAGTGGATTTTCTAAAGGTTGACCAGAGACTTCACAGAGATGCATATCTCATATATCATATCATATGTCACTTTTTGTAATAAACCAGATTTTTTTTTTTTATTATACATTAAGCTGATGTCCGGAGCTCTTCTTTTACCTGAAAGCATTTTTGTCACATCATATGCTTAAAGTAATTCATTACAAAATGGAATGATTCAGAGGAGAAGATCTTTATATAATGGATTCATCAAATCACAGAAATGACGATGAAGACCAAGGACACCAAAGAAGAAAAGAGTATGGCACCGAGAAGAGAGGAAAGGTTGTCAACATGGCTTCATCCCAGGAACTACAAAATGCCACATTACCTGCTTCCACAAAATAAACATTAATCCAGATCACCGCCTGGATCCAGGAATTTCTTAAAGGATTCTTTACTATTGGGAGATAGGATGATTTTGCCATTAGAGCTTCTAACTCAATAATAATTTTCACAATCATTGGCAAAACAAAGTTTGAAAAAAATAAAAATTACAATGGCTTGGTGGAGGTCTACCCTGTCTCAGTGCTTCTAGTTATGATTGGTATTAGTATTTCCCTTGAGAAAATAATAAAGCACCATCACCTTACTGCAAGAAGATTCCAGATTTAAAATTTGCTGTGTGAAATTTAAATGTTCTCCCCTTTTTAAACCCTTGCAGATTTGTTTTAACACAGTTTAAGGTTCTTGCCAACCTTTTCTTTAGGATCAGCCACTTGCCAAACAATTGTTCTATGTAGACTTTGTAAATCTGTGTATAAACACTTAAAATAACAAGTTAGTAAAGCTGCCTGCAGAACTGTTCTTCCAGCTAAAGATGTTTGTATACACATCCGCCCTTTAGACCGCTCAGTGTATGCTTTGAAAATAAAATGTATGAAAGAGCATGTCAGTTTTCTTCTTCATTCTGCAAATAACAAGTGTCATAACTAAATCATACATCTTTCCTCTCTAACTTAGAGCAGCCAGACCACTTTTTAAAATGATTCTACACTTAACAAATTTTCCTTTTCTCTATAGCTTTCTATTACCTTTCAGCCTTTCAGAAATTATTTATACTGAATGATTGCTTCTAAGAAAGGTTGTTTTTCACAATGAGGCATGTTGTATATCCATACCAGCCATGTATTCAGCTTAAAGAATAAATATTTTCCCCTGTCAATAAACTACCAAGTGAATGAGGAATACAGAGTGATTTAAAGCATGAGGAGGTGTGTGGAGAAGTCCTGACTACTGAGGTGTAAGTTTTTAACCTCACAGCACATTTGTCTTGTTAGCTGTTCATTAATAACAAACAGAGCCTAGGAAGCAGTTTGTCAGCCCTATCTAGCTTGTCTTTTTTTCCATACGCCATCATTCCAAACCTCAGTGCAGCACCTGCCCTCCTCACTGACCCATAACTCCAGACTGAAGCAACCTCATGAGGAAAATGCAACAAGCACATGAATCATAGCATGAGCCAGAATTATCTTGTCACACAGGGATAGAGTGAATAGAAACTAACACAACATATACATTTTTGAACTATTAATTTTAAAGAAAACACTTGCTATCATATGAAAAACAGCAATATCTATTATGGCTTTTCAGTGCTCTGATGGATAAAGCACCGGCTCTGCCAGGATTATTGCCTCTGTGTTCAACACTGCAGGGACCTCTAAAAATAAATGAGCAAGCAGACTGTAGGAAGCGTCATTCGGTGGATATTTAATCAGCATTCCTGTGTTATGTTGGTATAGATTTCAGTGTCAGTGTATTTGTTATTGCTACATAAAAGTGATTGGCACTTTAATGCAATTCAAGCTAAACTCACACTTGGTAACTGCTGGCATTTATTACTTGATACTGTCACATCTACTTGTTAGCATGGTTATGGGGACATGGGAAGAAACTGCTGATATAGGACTCATTGTCAATATTGAATCTGCTGGTGTTTGTTAATTAAATTTTATTCATTGCATGCCCACCCCACCCCCTCTACAAAAGTAGCACTGTATGCTTTGCTGAACTGAATCCATTAAACATTGAGATAATTATAAGTTCTTTCCATAAATGGAGAAAAACATCATGAATAATATCAATATGATAAATAAAGAGGTAATGAAATCAAAAGATACGATGGGAAAGAAACTAAGCAAAAGACTATGAGGAGGGAGAACAGTTGTAGAAATGAACCAGAACACATCCATAACAGTGTGGGAATTAAATGAAAGAGACAAGAGAAGACAAATGAACAATGAACAGAGGAATAACAGAGGAAGAGCAGAAGAGGAAGATAGAATCACAAAAAACAGCACAAAAAAATGAGAGAGGATAAAAGGGATGAAAGTCAAAAGGAAAAAATAAAAAAACGCAGCAGTGATGGAGAGGGTTATCAGGACAAAATGAACGAGTAGAAGGTCAAGGGAAAGATATCACAACAAGGCAAAGCAGGACAAGGAGAAAACCAGGAGGTAGCAGGATTGAAGCGAGCGGGATACAAAGAATGAGAAGATGAAAAGGCAACAGAGAAAAATGCTGGGGCAACAAAGGATGAGTAAATAGAGGAAAAGTTAAGAAAAGATAAACACTTGTCACCTTTGTAATCACAAGCATGTACACTGTATTCTTCAGTCAAACCATTCTGCATGACTGGCTTGTATGAGTGCCAGCATGCATTTCTGTGCACATGGTGGCATTAATAGCCCTTTAAAAATCTCTTGTTCCGAATCTTTTCATCTTCCGTAATCCCTTTTGTTTTATCTCTGGAAGTGTGGATTACATCCATGTGTGGTGGACTCAAGATTTCATCTATATGGAAACTTGACAACCTTTCACATTCACCTTCACAATTGCTTGGCAACAAAAACTCCCCACATGCTTGCCATGCATGTGCCTGTAAAAAGGTGAATGTTTATCTTATACTGCCAGTACTAGACAGACAGAGCAATTACATATGCTGCTGTCATGGCTGCCAGCAGCTCACCCGCACAGCCAAGCAGTGCTGATTTCCATGGAGGTAATCTGCAGTGGCAGAGGCAAGCAAAATTATGGGTAGAAGATGAGACTGTGGGCTAGCCATGGGCATCCCCCCAAGCTTTTGTCTGTCACGCTGGTATACTGAAGCACAGGGCACCTCTTTGGGGGATGAAAGGATCTATCTGTCTGTAACTGAGCTTGCAGAGAGGATGAAATGGATTTGGCTGGGAACAGGCTGGGTGAGGTTGGTGAAACATTTAAACATCTCTGCTAGACTTGAGTTGGAAAGCTGAATATACAGAACACAACCATTTTGGCTGTAACTGGTGTCCACAGCAATGATGTTAGATTGAATAAAGACAACAGGCCTGAGGCAAAGAGCGCAGGCATCTCTTTAAATGGTGACGGTGTACCACACATAGCAAGATCTTTATATATCATCAAAATGTTCTTTCATTTATAATGTAATATCTATAGCCTGTGACGTGAATTGGAGCTCTCTCAGTGTCAAGGCTGTTTGATCCACATATTTTCTGCAGATGTGCCTGAGCATGAAGTTCTTTGTTCACTGAAGTTTATACATTCCATGAAGCCTGATTTGAATTCTTTGCTTTTAAGTAAACTGATTCAAGCTCAATGCACCTTCAAATGTTAAAATGACATCTTACAGCCTCTATACACCAATGTGATGTGAAAAAGAGCACAGAAGAGAGGTACTGGCCTCAGAAAACAAAGGAAATAATGCTTGAACACATGGAAAAGACAACTTCTAACACCTGGATGGAAAGTGTACACCTGTGCAAGTAGCTTGTGTACTACTTTTGTATTGTGTTTTTTTTTTGTTTTTTTTTTTGTTTTTTTTATGATGCCAAATGGGGTAGAACTCTAGAACAGTGTTTATCAATCCAGGTCCTCAGGACCCACTGGCCTGCATGTCTTAGATATGTTATTACTCCAACACACCTCATTCAGATTAATGAACTTTCACAACAAGTTCTTTGCAACCCTGTTAACGAGCCATTTATTACAACATACTGTATGCAGGGTTACAGCTAAAACAACTTTTAGATGCAACTCTTCCCCAACACATCTGAATGAAACAACTGGGGTTGCATCTAAAGGTTGCAGGACAGTAGATCTTGAGGACTGAACATGGGCACCCCTGCTCTAAAACATGCAGGGCAGTGGGTGCTGAGGGCCCGGATTGAAAAACACTGTTCTAGTCTATCATGGTTATAAATTGATCTTTGTTTTCTTTGCTCCACAAACTAAAGTTGATGTGAAGATGTTACCTGTTTTGAAGCAATAAAGATGGCATAAGAAGTTAGCTTTCTGTCATCACTACTGCCTCCCATCTTGTGCATTCATTTTTTGCAAGGGTGCACACAGAGAAAAAGATTCACCAGAGCTCAGGATGTTCTCAACATCTGCGTAAATATGGGGCCATACTTACAAATAAAAATTGAGAAAGGTGTGTTTTTTTTCCACCTGGGGAAAAATCCATGGGAGCTGTTTGTGAAACTGAAAAGTAAAAAAAAAGAAAAGAAAACTGGAGCTAAATACAACAGAGAGAAACTGCTATGTACTTTAGACCAAAGGTTTATAAAAGTAATGACTGTGGCAGAAGACATATTTTGATTTCATTTAATATGAAGAGAAATAACAGAGAAAGGAAGCACTCAAGGAAGCCAAATAAAATGCATTGTTTGATGCTGGAGAACAAAGCAATAAAAAGTAAGAAAAAAATATCCTGCTCCATCTACAACAGTATATAATTGAATTGAATGTTCAGTAAAGAAGATTAGTTTCATCAAACTGAACTTCATGAGGTGCCGAAAATGAAAAAGAGTATATATTTCATAAAACTAAGGTATAGTGCTGCACTTTAAGACTGTGTTTTTCAGAGACAGAGGACAAAGTTTGCTGAACTATCTATGTCTGCAGTTTTATTTAGGTCTAGTGTGGAAGATGTCAAACCACCGGAGGATATGAGTCAGAGGCGATGTGTAGTAGATGGGATTTTGCCTGTGGGGTGAAAGCCTGCAAGGTCAGGAAAAGTATTTGTGGTGAAGTATCTTGTTTGTTAATATAAAAACAAGGTAAATCTAATGAATTATCCCAAATATTGGACTTTTTATATTTATATATTTGTAAATCTGGTCAACACAATACCAGACGGTCTGGTATGAATACAGAAGGTATTAGAGCTGTAGCAAACTATTAGTTAGGTAATCAAGTATGCTATCATTTAATGGGCTAATCGGATAAGAAATCGTTTTTCCTTTTAAAAGAGCAACAGCTTGAAAAAAAGAAAATGGTCTGATCTCTTAAAATTGTTTCCAGGGATGTGCTACTGAAGTAGGAATGGTCATTACCCAAATTTTATGTCGATATGTTACAGTAACACTAGTTTAAGTTGCTTTATAATTGATAAATACTGATGATTCTCCCCCTTTAAAGGGAAATCACAGGATTTAACAATGTAGATTAATATCTTTATTGTAGCAATATGGAACATGAATATAACTCATGAACATAAATATCTGAAAGAAATTATTAAAAATTATTATGAAAAATATCAACCACCCTCCTGCCTGAAATAACATGCCCAAAATAAATGTAAAATCTTCACAACTATAAGAGATGTGTGTATAATATTGGTCTCAAAATAAAGATGAGACATAGAGATTATTACAGAAGTGTCACAATGAAGACATGTGCTAGTGGGTCAGAGTAAACAAAATTACTTTAAATGTAAACCAAAGGATAGCAGCCTAATTCCTCTAGGAACTTGAGGAAGAACGGTGCAATAGTAAAGCTAAAAAAGTGAACCTGAGCAGTTTTCCAGGTGTTTCAATAGAGGTGTTAAGCAGGAAAGCATCTCAGGAAGCCGTCTGCTGATGATGGACAGTGGTTTCTCAAATTCAACTTAGAAACACCATGATGATCCAGAAAGAAGTGAAGACCAAAATAGAATGTAACAGGAAAATTGAATACTTCACTATAAAACCTTTCATCCCCATGGTAACTACCAGGACCTTCATCATTCATTTCAAACGAACACTCATAGGAGAACATGAGGACAGGAGAGTTTTTGTTTAGAGATGGAATAAAACGTTTAACTAAAAAACAGTGAAAGTAAGACATAATTTATGGTTCTGGCTGCTAGCTCTTAGATTTTGTCTCACAGTGAGAGACATTTGTTAATCAACAGAGTCTCTGCTTTCCTATGGTAAATGGACATGTACTTATATGGTGCTTTTCCAGTGAAAGCGCTTTGCACTACCTGTCACATTCACCCATTCACACACACAGGCACTCATACCCCGACAGGTGCATCGGGAGGCAACATGGGGTTAAGTGTCTTGCCCAAACACATTTCAACATGCAGGTAAAGCCTGGAATTGATCTAGCCTGGAATTTTCCAGTTGGAGACAACTGTTTTTCCTCCTGAGCTACATACCTTGTTTCTGTAGTTTGAGTTAATAAAAATAAAAAATAAATATATTCCAAATTATACAGATTAATTTAGGATAATTTGCATTTCTGAAATTTAATATAATACAATATCAACATAATAAATCTAATAAAAAAAAGTGTGCATTAACCTGCATTTCCATGTGCACCGTGGTCTTGGCAGCGATTTGAGGCTCTTTTAGTCAATAGTTTGGCTCACACTGGGTGCATGGCGGCGTGTCAGAAGCTTTCCGCTAAACACACAAACTGAATATATTTTTGACGAAGAACACTTCCAGAACACGTTAAGCTCAGAAGTTCAGATAGGACCAGAAAGACAATCAGAGACAGGAGCAAGAGCATCTGGTAAATTTCAAAATAAAAGCCCCTGTGCAGATTTGCGATTGCTGTGTAAGTAAATATTACACTATGTAACCATCAGTTCCAATTCCAGTTCCAGTTTCCTGGAAGTAAAAGTTGTGGATGCTGCTGGGTAATGAAGGCTTCAGGAATGTTTATAGAAATACTCATTTTGATTATGTGATTGCATATTTACTAAGCATGCTGTGAATGACTGTTGATATTAAGCAGTGCTTTTGACAAAAACATTTGTCTAGATAAAACGAAGTATTCAAATTTAAATAATTTGCCTATGGTAGGATGCTTCTGCAGTATATAGGATGCTTCTGCAGTATATTTAACTATGTGAACACACAAACTATTGTGTTGTGAGGGGCAAGTGTGAAGATAAAAACTAAGACTGAAAACATCAACTTCGGGAATTTTATCCCCAGTAAATATGAAAAGAACCACTGGTTCACATATGCATCCGGACCACAGATTTTTGGTCTAAAAATACTCAAGTTTATTACCAAAGCTTTAAAATGTAAAATAAAACCCAGACATATAAAAAAGCCATTAGTGCTCCACTCCAGCTACCAGAGGCAGGAGGTCCTGAATGTGAACAAGCAACAAGAAAGTTAACATATGCTAAACAAAACTTATAAAGTCAAAATCAACACAAATCAAAATGAAATTAAAACAACAGCCAGTCTGTGCAAGTCCATAAAAACACAAGTTGTTGCCTGGAAGACTCAGCAGGAGCCCAGCAGTGCGCTTGGTCCAGACCAGGGTGGACTCCAGTGGGGAGGCTGTCTCCAATAAACAAACGGTGCATAAAAAAATAAGCCCAGACAATACAGCAGAGCATCCTGGGACGCCGGAACAGAATGCCCCACAGCGCACAGCCAACCTACATGTTGGTGAGTGAAGCCTCTTCTACTCGAAGAAAGAAAGGAACCGCAGCCAAACTCTTGGATGATGAAGAACACAATTTGGCCTGATGCTAAGATACTGCAGCAATTGTGAGGAAGAGCTGGTTCAGCTGAAAAAGGCATAACCGATGCAGGCTGCCCCAACCACAACCAAACTGTCACGAGTAAACCGGCAATCAGTCACTGGCCAGACCGCCGCACCAACTGCCAACACACCACAGAGGAAAAGAAGCCGCATCCGAGAAGGCAAACTATACAGCTGTTTACTCTGCTTTTCAATTACCACTGATGGGTCACCCCAATGAGTGCAAACTGGAGGAAGAGGAAAAAGGGTGGGAGCCTGTCCCACCACACTATAAATGAATACAATAATCAAGAATGTATTCTACACCACTGGCAAATGATCCATCTTTTCTTTTCTTTTTTCTTTTTTTTATTATTATTCATTATAAAATTATTCATCATGGATGCATATATAGCACTCCCACTTGGTTACAGTAATTTTATTCACTAGGGACATGTACAAACAAAGGTTTCTTAGCAGAAGACGTATGAAAAAGTATTTTTATAGGTAAAATTACATTTTTATTGCAGTAGGTTATGTGAGAATCTTGTTTTTTTTTTCCTTTTTTAAAAGAATGGGAGATTTAATCAACCAACTACCTTCTTTTGTTTGGTGTGGGTGCCCACCGTATTAAAGAACAAATAATGATTTAGAAAACAAATATTTGTCCAAGGGGATCGTGCAGCATTTGTTTGGTTATTTGGATAAATACAGTCAAAAAGCAGAGATGCTTTACAGTGCGGTAATTGAACACAATGAATAGCTCATCAGTTCCCATCTTTTAGTGTCTTTTCCTCAAATGCTTCTTGTGTAAACATAATCAAAACATCTGATTATCTGCTTTTACAGTTTTCTCTTGTAATATTTTCTGAGCCAATAATTTGCATAGGACTGCTGATGAAAACTAACCCATACAGTCTATCACATAAAAGATTTAGTAATATGGGCCATATTACTAAATCTTTTATGTGATAGACTGAAGTTTCATTTCCAAGACTTGCAGCGCAGTACATGGAATGTATATCTAAAACAGAATAAAAACAAACTTGAAGGACTTGTCATCTTGTCATCTTCTGGATATAAAATGTCATTATCAGGTAACTTCTAAACATACGGATTCTATCAGAACACCGTTTCTCAATGTGTTTTCCACTAAACTGCAATAAAACATTGAAGCTGGTGGCTTTGCTGACATTTTCTTCACATCTAATTTGGAGTCAACGTCGTTTTCAGGAGGGGATTGGGTTACTTGCTGCTTCAAGGCTACAAAGGCATAAACAGGATAAAGAGATTAATTTACTGCAAAGACAGCACTTGCTTAAAAATTTTAAAAGATTTTCTGAATTTTTTTTTTTCCTCAAATGACATTTGAAAAACACTCAGCTTCTGGTGATTTGATTTTTTTTTTTGGATATGTGCTATCAGAGTGACATTCGATAGCAATTACAGGAGTCACTGTGATTTTCTTTAACCTGACTTGACAGTTTCGGGCTAATTTGTCTTGATGGAAATGATCTGTTTTTTCACACTGGTGTGAGCTTTTCAGCTCCTGATTGCATCTTCACACCCTTCATTTTCTTCTTTTTACCTTTTCAGGCCTTGTAGCTTGTTTTCTGCATCTGTCTATGTGCTTGTGATTTGAACTAACTTCTGTTGGATTTGTTTTTGATGAGCTTTTACCTGACATTCTTTTGGTTATGCAGATGTATAATGTGTACTTATACAGTCATGATGCAGAAATAACCACAGAAACATTGACACAACATGGTTGCCCCGGGTAGAGGTTAACCTCTTCTTGATGAGAGCCCCCTGTAGGGGGTAGCATGAGACATGTGCAGTATGGAAGATCCTTGCACACACTATGTAGCACCAATGCTAACATAAAGCAAACCAAAATGATGGGGAGACTCTCAGATAAAAGTCACTGGCATTGCCATCCAAATAAAACACAATTCAAACTGATTTTAGGAGAGTTTAACTAAATCACGAGAGCAGCACTGTCCACCTAGAGCTTATTTTTTCTCCATTTCAAGCAAACCATCATGTGTCATATGAATCTACAGACTCTGCAGATTACAAGATGCCCATCTTATCACTCTGACATGAAAACTGTGTGAGCTAGCAGCCAAAGAGTTGCAAACAAAAATAAAAACATAAAACATGTCTCACATTTGCTGATTTGTGGTCAAAATTTTTATTCCATCTCAAAAACCTTCTGACGTGTTCTCCTATGACTTTTTTTTTAAATAATTAATGAAGTTCCTAGTAGTTTTACCCCAAAATGAAGAGGGTATTATAAGGATTTATTTACTTGTCCTATATTATATTTGGGTTCACTTCTTTCTGGATTCTCGTGGTGATTCTAAGGTGAAGTTGGGGGCTATCCGTCAATTCTCCTGACTAGCGATTAATGGGTGTCTTTATAATCAACATTCTCCAGTGGGTTCCTGAAATAATAAATTGTAAAACCTCCAATAAAACCTCCTAACTCTGCTCAGATTTACTTTTTATAACTCCTATTTTTGCACAGTTCCTCATCAGACATTACTTGGGCTGTTTTATGGTTTTCACTGAATGTATTGTTTTTCTTTNTTCCTCATCAGACATTACTTTATTAATTCAGATTAATTGGGCTGTTTTATGGTTTTCGCTGAATGTATTGTTTTTCTTATAGGAGGCGGTACCATTATTATTTTTATTTTTTTATCCCACTGTGTTCCAGGTTATTTTTACTTCGACAAAGTCTATTAATTCTGACAATTATGTGGCAATCTCATGTTTTGGCTTTCTTTTCAGACCAACACTAAACATATAGGTCTTGTAGGTGGGAACGTATACTCGGTTTATAATGGGTATGTCATTTCTGACAAGAAGCATGAAAAACATAGACCTTATCAAGAAGAGGTTGAAAAAGATGTCAATGTAACTCATAAAAAACTCACAACAGCCTCTCTACCATCTTTGACAACATAGGAAGGAAACATCCCTTCAATCCTTACAGTTTACAGTCAGAAGTAGAGAAAATAAACATGTGTATGTTGAATGGATATAGGTTGTGTAATGTCCATTACTGCCATTATCTAATTCCTTTATTTAATTTTTCTTTTTCCCTGGTGTTCCCAATAGAACACCAGGTCAACTCGTATGATGCAATTAAAGATGTGTACTAAAAACTAAAAAAAAATGTTCTTCTCTTATTCTATGGGAACTAACACACAAATTAAACACATTAAACACAATTATTTTCACCATCAATGAGCCGCCCATAAAGTCATTTTAGGATGTTTTTAGATCTAAAAACTTAACCAGGAAGTTTACCTGGAAACTCACTCCAAAGTTTTCAGATTATCTTTGCCCTAGTAGTGGGACAGCTGACAGCCTCACCAGGTACCGAGGTGGCAGAAAGTCAGCACCTTTTTTTCCTAATGAGAACATCCTTACCTCTAAAGCTGGTTTGTTAGTAGTGTTGTATGTATATATATTTTTGGTGTAAATGCACCATTAAGGGTCATCTATGATCTGGAATGTTCCTAAAGCTCCTTATTGGTCGTTTTAGCTTTGAACTTAAATGCCCATGTGCATTTTCCCTTCTCAAAACAGAACAAGCATACAAAAACATGGGCATATTGCTCTTTTCTGACCTAATTTTGACTCATGTATAACAGAGTTGGAATTAGATTTGAGCTCACCTTATCTATACCAATCCATCACTGATTGCTGCTCATGTCAAATATTGTGTGTAAAATGATTCAGAACAATTGTGACAGTAATAAAATTTTCCTTCTTATACAAGCACACATGCATGCCCAGCCATCTTTTGTAAGATGTAGCAGGGAAGAATGCTGCAGTCTTCACATCAGGCCGCCGTAATTTTCTGTGACATGTGCTGCGAAAATTACTTTACCATTACAGAAAGCTTTCAATTCCTCTGTCATCATGAGATCCGCACAGTTTGTCTCTTTTTTCTTCGCTCACCATGAGCCTTCGAAGGCAACAGAAGTGTTGGCACATGAATCTTTACCAGCCAGGGAGAGGCCTTTTGATGGAACTGCTGATAGAAACCTTGTGGTGGTGTTGGCTGTTAGCCTGTTGTGCTCTGCTGGACAGTCATTTTCTCACCAATTTGACATGCGTGGCATTTTGTTATCGGGGAAAGACGGCCTGCTCAGGGGAGAGTAGATTATTCACCGAATGTCAAGAGGGGATTGTGATTCCCTTCCTTTCTTAAAAGATCCTGAAACCTTGGTGATGGTTATTCATTCTCTTGGCCATGGGTTTTAGCAAAATAACACTTTAAGGTAATGACATTACATTCAGATGCAATACCTGCAGGGAAAGGTGGATTAAAGGGAATTTAAGACAGGATGATGAGACGGGTTTGAAAAGAAGCATTCCTCTAAAAAAATGTAGGGAAATTAAAAGTTTTATTCAACATGATCCAGTGCTTCTCAGTTATATTTGGTAACTTAGAGGCGACCTTAGGGATTCATCCACACACATTTTAATTTTAAACAAAAACTGATGTACAAACAAAAGGAAACACAAAAAAACACATATCACATGACCATTTCAGTCCTCTGGTTTGTGACAGTGTGGCTAAATCATTAATGTAACTTTTAGTACTGATTAAATAAAACTATTTGATATCCTGTAATTGGACCATGCAACTAGCATTCACCAGTATGTATAGCAGCACTATAAATTGAGTTGCATCAACAGCAAGTTCATCAATGCATGCAATTCATTTTTCATGTCAAATTTATCTCATGTTTTCATTGTTGAATGTCTGTTTAATTTTTGGAAGGGTCTGGATGATTAGAAAACCAACCATAAAAGCAAATAATGTCTCATTCCAGAGAATGAGACTCATTCAAGGAAGTATAAAAAATCTTTTCTAGTCTTGTTCACAACTCAAAGTGTTTCTATGCCACAAGTTACAGGTATCTATTTACACACTCATAATTTTGCTCCTGCTTGGCCAGGACACTCTTGCAAAAGAGATTTTTAATCTCAATGAGTTTTTTTATCCTGGTTAAATAAAAGGAAATAAATCAGGGTTTTCTTGTGCAAATTTTAACATGCTCACAATTTAAGTTACATTAAAAACAATCATCATTTTGAAAGTGCCCAATTGTTTCTTTTTCAAAAACCCTTACATTAAGAGGAGGTAGATTGTGACGCCAACAACCATCACACAAGACAATCAACTGTGATTCTCCACTGACCCAATGCTGTTAATTTTTTTTTTCTGCAATTACTTTAAGATAATAAAACAAACACATGGTTAGCTTTGCATATTATGATTACAGATTTTTATGATGTTATTTAAATGCCTTCTTATTCAGAACAAGGACCAGGAGAAAGGCAAGCACTATTTCCATCTTGGTGAATACTCATGAGTTCAGCTGGAAAACAGATTAGACTAGAAATGCACCTTTAAGTCCATCTACAAGAAGGGACAGAGCAGATTCTGCTTCTTGAGGAAGCCGAGACCCTTTAATGTCTGTACCAAGATGTTGCATATCTTCTAGAAGTCAGTGGTGGAAAGTGCAATCAGGTTTGCAGCCATCTGCTGGGGCAGCAGTATCAAAGCCAGAAAGTAGAAACTGGACAAACTGATAGAGAAGGCTGACTGTCTGCTGGAAACAAATTTGTAGCTGCTGGAGTGAGAAGAATGGTGGTGCATAGAAGAATGTGACACGAGCTGCTGAACACTGAGGACAATTCTTAGCGCCCTCTGTCCAGCATAGTGAGGAAGCAACAAAGTGTGTTCAGTGAGAAGCTTCTTCAGGTCCACTGGAACAATAAACAGCACATGGGCTCATTTCTGCCAACAACAATAACCCTGTTGGAAAAAATAAATAAATAAAAAAAAAACTAAATGAAAAATCATNAAAAAAAAATAAAATAAAATAAAAAACCTAAATGACAAATCACAATATTATATGACTATTTATGAATTGTAATTACAAAAAAAAGAACTTATAAGAATTTCTGTCCATTATTGTCACTAGTTCTAGGACCACAGTATATTTAAGCCTCTTATTGCAGGTCCAGTCATACTGCCTTCAACAAACAACACATGTCCAAGTATTCTGCACACACACCAACCACAATCTGCCACCCCAGCTTAAATTTGTATGCATTTTTAGCATGACATTGCATGTACTGTGAAGGGGTGACACCCTGCAGTCTAGTGTTTTGACATTGCCTATGTATAACATGTCAAGTCGCATTGTGCATCATCTTTCCAAGTTATGTACAGTGACCTGCCCTGTATTTTTACCCTAATTGAACTATTTGACATGTTATTTTAATGGCATAAAAATACATGTCAAGAGCCTGAAATCAATGTAAATGACATGCAAAAGCATGCCTGAAGGTCTGTGTAGTTAGAACGCATTGCCATGAGATTACGTTGGCCACCCTTTCCTGATCCCACAGCCAGCCTCCACTATCTGTCACAAACAGACTTAAGATACTCCAGATTTTCTTTGGCAGTACCATCATGCAAAGTGTAAAAAAAAAAAAAAGAAAGAAAAAGGAATATGAACAGATACAGGCTGCTGCACTTCAGGCTACATGTGGCTCATTCTTCGGTCCCAGGGTTCGGCGGGGACATCCTTCCAGCTCTCACTGGCTCTTTTTGGTTTTATGCTGTCACTTGCTCTGCCTTCAGCCACCACCTCTCCGGTGCACTGCTTGTCATTCAGCTGGGCTGTTCTCTCCTCTGGGGATTCTGCTCTGCTCCCTCTTCTCTATTACCGTACCTGCTTCTTTCTATCCTTTACCAGTGCTCCACATGTGTTGCTGTGTGGCTAATTATAGCCTGGGGTTTATTAGTGTCTGTTTGGGTATTTTTGGGTCAGTAATGGAAAATGCATTGGCACTGTTTTAAAAAAAACTAAAATGTATCAAGATAAAAAATATATATATGTAAATATAAAAAATCAGCAAACAATATTTTAAATATGGAAGAAAAAGATGGTATGGAAAATGTTTTATGTTTTGTAGAAGCAATTTTATACATGTGTGAAAAACAAGGACTAGAATGCCAGTTTTAGGTGACAAATTCATCCCAAAAGCATTTCAGAATCATTGAATAGCAAATATGAGAAGTGAAGGTAAAGAGCTCACTGCTTAAGATAAATTTATATATTTCTCTGGGATTCCCTAATAATGTTTCATAATTTGTTTGTCACTGATTGTTAATTTTTTGGGGAGGGTGCCTACCACATTCAATAAATTTAAAGAGTGGTGGGAGACACAGTGCAGACACCAGCTTTGTGAAGATGCACGAGAATGGATAATAACAAATAATGACATCCTATGAACCCTGATTAGCAATGAAAATATCTTGTTCATGTCTTGATCAGTCAATCCTAGAGTGTGGTGCTGTTTGTGAAAGTAATGCAACGCACATACTGAAACACATGCAAAGTTAGGCGTGTACACATGCATGCACTGATAGTACTGTTTCTTTCCAAAGTTATAGTAGTACTAAGTCTGGTGTGGTAATTTTCAATTTATTGTATATAAATGGTCAGCATTTATGCCACACAATTAAGATCTGCTATGGACAATCTGACGATCAACGTGACTATAGTTTCTTACATTAAATAGTAAATATTTTACTATTTACTAGGGACATAATAGTATCTAAGAGCCACTTGTGCACTCTTTGAGATACTTCTTTTTTGTGATTTCTGGATATGTACTGTAAGTGCAGGGATCAGCCAAAAAAAAAAAAAAAAAAAACATAATACAAGCAAATGTCCTTGAAACAACTTAAAACTAATAAATAAAAACATTTTGAAGATGATGCAATACATCCATTTTTTAATTAATTAATTAATTAATTAATTGATGTTGAATTATGTTTTTTTTTCTAATATGTTTTGGAAATGCAAATCCAAAATAGGTACTTAAGAGTGCTAAAGAATATTTTATTCATCAAGATGCCTTGTTTATAATACAAATACTCAACTCTTAAAACTCTGTAACATCCATCCATCCATCCATCCATCCATCCAGTGTACCGGCTTATTTTAATGCAGGGTTGTTGAGGGGCTGAAGCTCATTCGTGTGAGAGGCAGTGGGTCGTGGGTCCATTCTTAAAAACAAACATGAAGCAATAGCATCTTGAAAATCAACTATTTTGATTATGATTTTTTTAATTAATTGCTTTACTAAATTTATTGTTTATTGAATGTGTTTAAGACTACATTGTTTAATTCAGTTGATTATGTTAATGTATTTGACTTAATTCTATTTTTCTAAATGAATTCAAATTTAAATTAATGTAAATATTACAAAAAAATAAAATAAAAATAAAAATAAATAAATAAATAAAAGGAACAAGAAATAACTGACTATGGAAGTCCTGCAGAGTGAGACGCCCACATGGCTGCCAACCTGCAGGTTGCAAACCTTCCAGCTTTGTATGTTTGCAGCAGCAACTTTGGAAAGATCCAGGGGAGCAGAAACCTTTACAGGCACTGAGTTTTTGAGGCTTAACAAATGATCTTGTAATGGCACCAGTCAGAGCTCAGCCATTCAACACAGAAGGCAGTGACATTTTAGAGACCTTCTGCAAACTGAATCAACAGATTGAGGCCAGACTTTAAAAAGATATAAATACATAATAATTCATTTATGAACATTTTGTGACCTCCAAATGCATGGAGCGCAACACAGCAAAGGATGGCAGAAATGCATTACAGTTAAAAAAAAAAAAGTCTATATATATATATATATATATATAATTACTTTAGGACTGGATATAAATGCGTGGTACAAGCACTGATTGAAAAGGATTTTTATTATGTGATATTACAAGCAGAAGGATTTTGAGCACAACATATTTCACCTGGTAGACTAGTCCAGTTCACAAATGGAACACTTATGTGCTTGTATTTTTATTTCTAGAGAAATTTAAATTATTACTGATTGGAGATAGAAGCCCATCAAAGGGGGGAATATATGGGACATTCACTTCTTAAGCAAAGACTCAATCTGTCACTCAAACTGAGCTATAAAAAATATTTAATCCTGCTTTAGGTGCCACAACTGGGAATACATATAAAATGAGTTTGAGATAATACAGATGAAAGAAAAATGAGCCAGCTCAACAAATATAAATAAAACATTTCCTTTATATTTATATATATATAATTTTTTTTTTTTTTTTTTTTTATATGATCCTGATATTTATGAAGATAGGGTGAAAATCATGACCATTACTCCCTCAGATACTCTGCTGTTGTGCCTTTGTTCCAGTTTGTCTGAAATGGCTTAAACTGTCATTCTTGGCTCTTATACAACAGTTTTATCCACAATATTGGAAAGCCTCACACACTGCACTGGTGAATTTATGTGTGAGTGAAAGGATGTGTTTGTGTGTTGAATCCACAAGATTCCTGTCTCCTGGCCAGCCAGCTAGCTAGCTAACTTTGCAGTCTGCTCACACCAGCACAGCTCTCTCCTTTGGACAAACACAGCAGTCTCCTTGGTGATAGATGTGGAGTCTAAGTGTCACCACTGTTTTTAGCCTTCTAAACATTTTTGCTCTTGCACAAACGCCTCCACTGGCTTCTCTGTTTGGCCTCTTTGTGTGCAATATTTGCACCTGTCCCACCCGTCTCTTTCTGCTCAACATGCTTCTTTTCTTATTTCACAGTGTTTTGTTTCTGTCTATTTGTGTCTCTACTGGAAACTTGTTGTGGAAGCTATGCTAATTTTCCTGAAAGTGTGGGTGAGAAAAACATATTGCCTGTTATGAGGAAAATCTGTCTGTATACAACACCATGCATATGCCGGTTGTGTAGGCTTGCGCACGTTGCAACTGTGCTCGTCTTCTCACTGTATGTAAATTTGTTCTGCATGCTGCTTCAAGAACAGCAACGTTTGAGTTTTTTCAGGGCTCATATGATGCAGCATTACTGGAGAACCATCAAGTCTGCGGTGATGGTGCTGTGCTCCAAGCAGCCCCTTTTACTGAGATTTGTCAGAATAAAGACAGGGATCTGCTGCAGAGAGAAAGGTGACTGACATAATAAGGTAGTGGGATACTTCTGTTTACAAAAAGTTTAACTTTTGGAAAACTGTTTGCAGTCTGCTTAAAGTCACTTTGCAAAAGATGAATATCCGGATTCATATTAGAATAACAATTTAACAGTTTGTTAAAACCTAACCTGTGTTGTAACACCACTGTCTTAAAAATGCATACGCCATTGACTTACTGTCACTTTAATCAATTATGTAATAAGTGCTTTTCAAGAGTAGCATTTTTGAAAAAAAAAAAAAATAAATAAAAGTCAGTATATCAAAAAAAAAATAAATAAAAAATGCAGGCCGCCTCAAGGTCTCAAGGATTACTTATATTATTTAATGACACCGCACCATTTAACTGCATCACTCATGCACATTTTAGTTGTTTAGTCCACATTCTCCTCCTTTTTTTGTTTTTTTCCTTTTCTTCTTTTTCTCTCAAACACAGGAGACAGACAAAAATTCTCCATCCATCCGCGTATCCGTCTTCTGTGTCGAGCATAATCAGCCGAAACAAATGATCTTGATTAATGTTTTGTGATTTATTTTGATTTTAAGTTAAGCTTTATTTTTGTCACTATTTAGATTAGATGTTAAACTAACAAGATGCATTTTTTTCTTTTTGTGTTTATTTCACGTTTTATCATTTAGGTTGTAATTTAATAAATGAAGTAAAACCGTTTATTGGCCATGTATTCTCAGCATTACTTTGAGAGTGTAATGCAAATATATTAGACACGACTTTAATCACATCAGAGCTCTTACTTAAATGAAACTTCCAGGTTCATGTTTCAGCAGGATTCAACCTGAACACACAAGCAGTGGTACCTTTGTTATAAGTTTTTCACACATTCCTGGAATTCATCTTTAGCAAAAATAAAAGAAAAATGTTGCTTTGTTTTTGTTTTAAATTCTAAATACAGAACATTTTAGAGCAACATTTTTCAACGTGTAGATCTCAGCAAATGACACTAAATATAACGTGACTCCATTTCAAATAAGTGACCGCAAATAAGAAAAAGAATCTGCATTTATAGGCTATAAAAACCACAGAAGCCAGTTGAATGAGCTAAAGGTAACTTAAGGTAATAAAAGATTTTACAGTGTCATAGTGGGGCACTAAAGTAACAAATCAATGTTAACATGGCTGATGCTCACGTATTTATAGGCTGACAATGCTCCAAAAACTTGGTCAAATCCTCTAAGGGGGAGTTCATTCAAACAGACGTCCGCTGCAGCAGTCACAAACCGACCATGAAGGGAAGACATCAGTGCTGAGCTGCTGCCTGCCTCTTTAGGGAGGAGAGACTGATGCTGGGAGACTAGCTAAGAGTCAGAGAGATGCACTGAAGGGTGTCAATATAATACAAAATTGAATTAAAGTGTAATTAGGGAAATCATTACCTGACACTTCTGCAGAGGGGGATTGGGTTAATTTACTAAACAATCCTTCTGTGAACGGACTATGTCTTAGAAGAATTTCATGTCAAGGATGGCTAACTGCCTGTAAGTGAGGATGAATTCATAATGCACCCCTTCAATAATAAAACACAGATTAAATCAAATCTGCTTTAAAAGTATTTATACGGTGTGAAAGAAGTCAAAGTTGGTGCTGATGGTGGTAGATTTTATAGATCAAAACGTGGGCTTTGACTGTGAGAGGTGAACGCTTTAATATTAGAAGTCTAAGCTACTATTAAATAAAGGTTCTGAGATGGTGACTCAAAATAAAACTGAATTATTTAATCATTTAACCTTCTGCCTTGTATATTTATTATCTGTTAAACTGGAATATATTAAAATATCTTTCAGATGAAACTTGGCCATTGCCAGAAGGCAAACAGAGTAACATATGCATGCCTTACCGTTCAGACCAGATGCAACAGTTAAATTATGTGTTAACTGCTCATTTTGCAGCTTGCCTTGGTAATTTAATGAAAACAAAGCTTGTTGGTCAAACTATAATGACCAGCTAGTTATCTTTTTTTAAAAAAAAGGCAGATTTCTCTAGAAAATGAGAAAAAAAGTTAACTTTGGACATAAAAATTGGCCTCACGGTCTTGAATAATTAACTTCTGATCACTAGATAAAGGCATCAAATTAAACAATAGCAGGAACGGCTGTTCTCGGCTTCCATATGAATGGCCACCTGAATCAGTGACCTAAAGCTGTTGGAATAATTTATGACTGTTCCACATGAATGAGTGCATTCTCTCACACAGATTGTTGCTTTGTTTGTTCATGTAGCCTCTGTAATTGGATATAATGCAGACAAGATTTGAATGAAGAACAGAGTGTACAGGCAGGCAGTACACTGGACTAAATAATGTCTGGCAAAATGAAGACAAACTGGTGAGAAACATAATCTACGTAGGCACATTTGTGAGATAAATGGAAATCACTGCATGCATCTCAGTTCACAGACAATTTGACAAAAAAGGCTCCACCGGTCCAGATGCAGCAGAGTGCAAAACGACAAAGACTGTTGCTTGTGGAGATTTCTATTATTTTAAGATCAGACCAAATTCAGCCCACATGGAAGACAGTAAAAGCAAACCATGTCATGGTCAGGCTATGGTGCTACATGGAGATGGAAAAGCCACAGGTTGTTTTTGCTGCATCAATGAATTTGTCTTTGCTGAGTGCAGAATATTGTTGCAAAATCTCAAAATAAATAATGTGTCTTGAAAGGAAATAATTAAAAGAATATAATTTTTTAAAAAGATAATTTTTCCTCTCCAACAGCCTGCTGTAAGGTTCTGGACAAGTCTCAATTATCTGAATCAGATGTGTTGCAGCAAGGACACATCTAAAACCTGCAGGACACCGGTGCCTGAGGACCTTTAAGTCAACTGTTTTTTCCATGAGCAACACAAGATCTTGTTGAAAAATGAATGTCACTGGATAAGCTTAATGCACACCATTCCACTCAGTCCAAACAGTGTTAGAGTGAATGTGAAGAAAGAAAGAAAGAAAGAAAGAAAGAAAGAAAGAAAGAAAGAAAGAAAGAAAGAAAGAAAGAAAGAAAGAAAGAAAGAAAGAAAGACTTTTAAAAGTGTTGCTGCTGGTCAAACTCAGATTGTTTTGATACTTTCTGGTTTACAGTGTTGGTAATGAGACAAGTTGAACTCATCACATGTGCCTAAATTAAAGAATTACCAATATGTTGTTTCAAGTCAGAAAAACCAAGAAGATTTTTGTTTTTAGTCTCTCCACTCATTCATTAATCATTTAAATTACTTTGTTCCATTAGCTGGAGCCTATCCCAGTAAACAGCAGGTGAGAAGGCAGGGTACACCACGAACCACCACTTCATCGCAGGGCTTTTTTTTTACAAATTCTGAGTTTCCTTGTTTTATTTGAGTGTTTGTTTGTTTTTTGTTTTCAAGTAAATGCAGTATGCTTCTGTAAAAACAAACAAAATAGTGAAAAAAAAATCATGTTTGGTATTTTCCTTTTGTACGTGTCTAAAATTAGAACAGTGCATTTCACTTTTTTTTTATTTTTTATAAATAAGCAAACATAGTTTAAAGCTTGAAGCAGATTAGACATGTAAAGTGAATGATTGAAATTTTGCTCCCAGGCACATAGATGGTAGATTCAGCTGAAACAAATACATTAGCGTGTGGAGCAAGGTGAACATTTTACAGTTCGTGTTTTTGGATATAAATGAGGAAGCTGTGCTTGTGACATTGTTGCATGTTATGAGCTGATCTTTTTTCAGGCTAAACAACAAAGCTACACACAAGTTACATGACCGCAATTAGGAACAGCAACTCCCTCGGGGAGAGAGATTTATGAGTAGGTGTGCAAGAGTGTGTTTGTGTGTATGGGATCTTGAAAGTGCTGCACACGGGTAAAGTAGCGTGGTGTTTGTAATGCCATTATTTTTACAGTGAAGCTCCGTTTGTTGGTCCTTCTCAAGTGATTAATTTATTCATGACAGTTAAAAATAAAACCAGGAGAGGACCCTTGTGAGAATATCAAGGCAGCGGAAGGAGCTGGAAGGGTGTCAAAACATCTGTTGGTCATACTGCAGAGCTGCACCCAGTAATGATCCAAAAACACAGAAACTGGAAATGTTATTTTACAGACTCCTTAAGTGCTGGTGGAACATTTTGTCCTGTTTTTTGTAGTTTATCAGTTTATTTGGCAGCTCCATTGGTTAAAAACTTTTTTTTTTCTGGTTGAGGAAAAAAATGAGAGCTGAATCTTTAATCTTTATGCTTGCCCAAAATGCTCTTTTTGGATTATAATAGTGGATGAAACCAGGACTTTAAGCTGTTCGCATGAAAGGAAAAATGAAAGATAAAAAAAAAGAAAGAAAGAAATCCCACAATAAATGCAGTGTTTGGGCAGTTTTGGCTTTAAACTAAGATTTTATTTGACTCCTCCAGGACACACTGGATGCTTACCAAATAAAAAGAAAACGGAAGACAAACATAAACTATACTGAAGTGCTGGTTGTCCATTTTAAATGCATATTTAAATAATTCTTCTCATGCAGTGCAAGGACACAGCCTCTGTTTTCTTTGTGGGTAATGATGCAACATAAAATAAAATAAGGTGACCTCCAGTAGCTGAATATCAACAGCCACCAGTAAGAAACATCAGTTCTACTATTGTAAAATCTTTGCAACATCTTTACAATTTTTCTTACAGTCCATAAGCTAGCATTTACCCATACTCCTGATTTTCTGTTAAAGTTTAACTTTACCCCCATGTCAGTCATTTTCCAGCTACCCCCTCAGATCACAACATCCCATTTATTCCGTAAGTGTTTGTGATCACATGTAATTTGGTTTTTCTCTCCTCTGTCCCAGTGTTGATGGCAGCTGATGAGGTCTTACAGAGCCAAGCCTTTTATTCTCCTGAGATCATGTCCCAAAACAGCATCTGGCCATGCCTCACAGCCAGACATACACAATCTCTCACATAAACACACACATACACACTCACACACAGTATCTAAACTATATTTAACCAGTTCTGTCTATCCCACTGCTGCATTAGCTCTAAGTATTTGTCCATCTGTAGCCATTCCATTTCTTTGCAGTCTGTTGCCTGCTGTTGAAAATCTCACTGCTTTGCAATTTTATAATTGTATGGACATATGGTCTCTGATGGAAATGATGTCATGCCATATGAGAAGCATAATTCACAGTCATGAATATCACAATGTGAAGAGTTTGCCCCCCTAAACAAAAATATACTGTGGGAAAACCCAGCATGCTCTTTACTGTACACTGTAAACCAGTGCTACTAACTTTGGTCCTGCAGGTTTCCAGTGTTTCCCTGCTCCAACACACCTGACTTAATTTGAGTCAGGTGTGTTGGAGCAGGGACACATTAAAACCTGCGGGATTGTGGCCTCTTAGGGCCAAATTAATTAGCCTTGCAGTAAACATTCTGTTAAATGAGCTGTAGATGAGGGATGACATATTTTCCAACTCTCACAATTTCTCCATCTACATTTAAATTATTTTACAATTATGTTAAATCCTCATAGCTTCAGTCAACATATTATCTGAAATTCAGCCTAAAGCCAATGAGAAATAATGTATTGTTAAGGTACTGGG
>CM047988.1:5573751-5596251 GCA_026261665.1 Melanotaenia duboulayi | reverse complement strand
TGATGAAGCAGAGTTTGAAGACAGTATAGGACAAGTGTCTGAATATAATTTTTGGAATTCATCAGAAATGTAATATTTTAAATAATTAAATTTTACCCAGATATTGTGCTTTGAACTAGCTGTCCCAAAGAAGTGAAGCCTGGTGAGCAGCAGGAAAATACACTGTAAGATTTGCTCCCTTAGCCCCTCTTCAAGTGACTGTAACTTCCTCTTAAAAGCATTTTCTTTTGTGAACATAACACCATATATAGTATTAAATTGCTCTTTCTACTTCCAGAGGTCCGCCCTCTGCTCCCCTATGGCTTTGACTGCACTCCCCCCCCACCCTTTCTAAAGGCAAAGATAATCGTATTCTGATGCTATTTTCTTCTTCTTCCCCTTTTTCTTGCTTATACTTTAAGCTTATCCCTCTCTGCTCAACATTAGGGTGTAAGCCATTGCAACAAAGTGGTCTTAAAACATGCACTGAA
Source organism: Melanotaenia duboulayi (assembly GCA_026261665.1). Classification (NCBI taxonomy): domain Eukaryota; kingdom Metazoa; phylum Chordata; class Actinopteri; order Atheriniformes; family Melanotaeniidae; genus Melanotaenia; species Melanotaenia duboulayi. Next base: position 5,595,781 of record CM047988.1, on the reverse strand, counting down.
ATCCTCAAAGACTGAATAAACAGGCGGAAACATATCTCAGATGCAAATGTGGATTTACCCATCTCCTGTGCTCCGGTGATTAAGCGAACGACAATTCTTCAAGGTGCAGCAAATGAGGCAATTTTGAGATGAGCAATGATTTTCATGAAACATTAATGCTGTCATGTACTTTTTCTCTGTTTTTCTTTTCTTCTAGTGTTTAGCAAGCAGAAAGTGCAGCAATTTAAAATCCGTTGTTTAAACACCCAACCAAGCTCACTAAGTAACATTTTATGCTGTTTTGTGGAATTATTAACGTGAGGGTTTGCTGCAGCAATAAATCTTCAGTAACGTGTTCTCATCTAACTGGTCCTGTAACAATATTAAGGCCTTACATTTTTAAATAATAGATGTGCTTCAGAGCCATTTGTATCAATGGAACATGTTAACAGGCTAAGTGATGTGTTGCCCTGCCAAAGCTCCACATCATTAAGCTATCATCTATCCTCTCTGAACTCTGTGCAAGACATGACATGATTCAATTTAGATAATGCAGGTATTTTTTTATTGTTGACTTGTAGCATCATTCCCCTTCATCAAGTTCATTTTATTCAGTTTGTTAACTGTACATTTTCAATTTAGGCTTCCAGATAATTCAGATAAAACTGTATTGCTGTTCTTGCAATATCACGTTTCAGAGAGAAACTGTAAAAACTGCATTTATTTTGTAAATTTAAATATTAGTCATTGTTGTTTTCTTTTTTTTGTTGTTGTTGTTGTTGTTGTTGTTGCTGTTCACAATTATTTCAAATACTTTGATAAAAGGGATATTCAGGTGCATTTTTTTTTCTGTGCATTACCTCTCTAGTAGAAAAAAATGTGCTTAAATACAGTTTATAAAGTATCATTTGCAAAAATTGAATTAAAAAAAAGCAGCTGTGCAATTTTCAATCATGTTAAGTTGCCACATGTCGGCTTTCACATGTGCCAAAAGTTGATATCACTCATTCCTTATTGGGCCGCTTTGCTGTCTCAGAGGAAAACTATATCAACTTTACAAGCTGCAGCGTTTCCCTTGACTAGTGTGTGGCAGCAGACATGGCAACAAAAAAGGAGTAAGATAAAGAAGGATGCCTCCAGGGCTCACTGGGGAATTCTTGCTTAAGAATAAAGACAAATCAAAGGGAAAACATGAATGAGAAAGTGGAAAAACATAAAAGAGTGAAAATAAATGCATATAGGGCACAAAAGATAACTGACTGTTGAAACAGAACTGATACAAGTGCAGTGGCATTGGTAACAATGCTATTCATCTTCATATATTTCAAAAGGAGATCCAAAGTTGTTGAAGCAACTTGTATTGGTGAAATATCTTGCAATACTTAATTTGTCACCAGTGTTCCATCGATTTTATGTTCATTATCTCAATTTCCTCTAAAAGCATGTAATTGGTAAAAATGATCTGATGGGTTTGTTGCCGATTAGCTGAAAAAAGGTTGTTGTCTGACTCTGTGCACAACTGTAATTAGTGGAAAACAGATAGGTAGAGCATGAGAGAAAATTACCTAAAAGGTCATAACCACAGCTTAAAGGTACATTGAGATGAGCATTAGTGTTATTATTAGCAAACTTTGCTGGAAGGATTAGGGTCGCAGTTTGTATTTGATGCACTCGTACACTTGTCTTGCCGATAAAACCTAAACATTTTATTGATTTGCTTGCTTTCATAAAGCATGCGGGACAGGATGGATCTTCACTGACATTTAATTCTATACTTTGATAATAATCTTTACTATACCAGTCAGCCCTAAAGACTGATGTAAACACACACAAGAATATGTAGCTATTTACACAAGCAGTGTTTCCAGGCTTAATTTCCAAAGCAGTATTTAGAGAGGGGAAATGCATCAAGAGGTAGGCCTGCAGGGCATGGGGAAATTCATGGTGATAGAATAAACAAGTCACATCCGCAGTTTGGGAATCACAAACTGCTTATTCTAGAAAAGCCTTTAAGTGCAATTAAATGTTCCATTAAAGGCAGCTGTTAGTTATTCCAACATAGTCAGCACAATTATCTTCTACTCAGTTATGGCACATTAATAATTACCCCGCGAGCTGATCCATGTCATTTACATACCATATTTTTAGAATAACTTGAATGTTTTACTCTTTTAACCAAGGCTGAAAAAACTTCAATGATGTATTGAAAGTAGTAAAATATACAAACGGGATTTCTTTCTGTTTTTATTTTATTTATTTTCATTTTTTTTTATTATTATTATACAGGGGTCGCTTTCAAATTGTGAAAGGCTGACTGTGCACACATGCTCTGCTCCACTGGGTACTTTTTGCAGATGGTCTCATTGCTATGCAGAGAAGAGCCATCTCTAGATTTGCATTTGGTCAATTTTTCCGTTTAAGTTGGACATCTGTCTGTAGTAGGATTTAATCTGCAGGTCCCCATGGACGCTGCTTGGATTTTAATTAATTTTGTTAACGCATCAATAATAAAAAAGAAAAATGGAAGTCAGTTTCTCTCCCTGTTGGACACTTCGGTTAGCTCAGTCTGCTTGTCCTGTTTAAATTAATGTCACTGTATTTAATAGACTATTTTGCTATAGCAGTTAGTTGAATAACAAATGCCCAGTTACGGATTATTTTATACCACACTTTATATACAGAGCTGCCAGCTTGCATTCCTCCTCATTTCTTTCTCTACTTAACTCTATGTTCCTTATTGACCTTGTAGTCAATCTCCCTTTGCTGTGTGAGATTCATGCAATGACAACAAATTCATTAGTTCATTCAGTCATGCTCATCAAAAGCAAATGTGACCAGTAAGGCAACTTTTCTTCCCACAGTGGCCAAAGTTTTCTCTTTCGTCCTGGCTGGATGGTTGTTGTCATTAATCTAGCAAGGAGATGTGGTTACTTTTTTATTGACCTTTGGGAAAAATATTAAAAGCAGACACTGTCATGGTGTTTTGGCAATAATTTGCAACTGACAGCGAAGGAGATGGATTTCCCTTCAGGATGGCAGTTTATCTCTGCTGCCCGTGGAGTCTGGGTATGCTCTAAATCAAGCTTTTGTCAAGGATGATTGAGCTGAAATAGTGAACAATCTAAGTATAAGCTCAGAGGAGATGAGAGATTCTACAGTGTTGTTTAAATGTGTGTGTATGTTTTATCATAAATCTGGTATTGTCTTTGGGGCTTAGATATGCAGCAGTAGAGTATTTTAAGACTGTCTGATTGAAGTTTTTCTGTTTTTACTTAAATTTTCTTGTTTCCAAGTTTTTTTTTTTGTTTTTTATTTATTTATGTAACCCATTCTCTCCGAAGGATACAATGCAAACACCACAATTGTTCTTACATTGCAGTCTATTAAATTAATGGTCTTTCAGCTTATTAAGAAAGTCAGTTTGCTGGACAGTTAAGGTGACCCTTTCACACCTGGGTAATTAAATCCTGTACCTGGCTGTTTTGGGAAATTTACCTCTTTATTAAATTTGCCTTGCCACTGTGGATACAGTTTTTATGTACCTTTATCTACGTTTGCATTACTCTTTAAACTAATTTATTTCACAATTCTTCTTTAAAGCTCATCTGAGTATATCTCGGTGTCATAAAATAAACTACTTTTCTCACCATATTTTTCCCTTTGTATCTGTATGATCTTAAATGGAGACATTATTAAGTGTATTCAAGCCTTTGCTATAAGTGGGTTACATTGAGTTTATCTGTAGCTAAATAAGCTCCTGAATTTGCCACTTTCAGACCATTCTGTAGAGTACAGACTGTGGAGTCAAGAGCAGTAATTTGAGTTTCAAGGACATGACACATTCGACCATATTAAAAAAAAAAAAAAAAAAAACAAACAAAAAAAAATGTTCTTTAATTGTACTTCAATTTAGACTTTATTTCAGAATCTGTGCATTTGTCTTAAGCAGGTTTTCCTCCCAACCATATATGATTGCTTTAATTACATCTCCATGTATGATTTCTGTTTTTTCTGCAGTGTTAAATTCACATCAAGCTTCACTAAAACCTAAAGCTTTTTAGAAAAAAAGTTAAATTTTGTACAGTCTAAAATTCTTGCTCATAGGACCTTTCTTCCAGGAATCTGCTTACATTCTCATCATAGTCTCTCAATTCCAAATTCTCTAGGTGGAGTGTCCCTTATAGAGCATGCATATTATCTAGTGCAAATTATCCAGTGAATGCACCATTTTAACAACCGACGTGCTTGCAAGGAATGACTCNTTATCCAGTGAATGCACCATTTTAACAACAGACGTGCTTGCAAGGAATGACTCCTGACTGTTGAAGGGTTGGACAGGATGGCAAATTAGCATGCACAGCGAGGAGTGCTTGAACTGAGACGCTTGTATAAGCCACAACAAAAAGTCAGTAGAGAGGACAGCAGCAGCCAGAAAACACTTCCCAGGCTAAACCAGCATGTGCTAACAGTTAGCCATCAGGACAAGGCCATGCCGATTGATCAGGCGGTTGCAAAGATTTACCAGCACAGAGACAAGTGAGCAAGTGGCTGACAACGACTAGCCACGTTCAGGCCAGGCTAGCATCTGCTACTGAGTTATTTGGCTCTAACCAGACAGAAAGCTTCCACCTGGCGCTAGCTTTTGCTAGCCTTTAACAGCCATTCACCTGGACAGGATATTACGGGAACTAACTGTACTTTGTGTAGATGCATGTGTTTACTGGAAAACTGAAAGTATTTTTTCTTCTCTGCTACAACCACTAAAGAGACATGGAGAAATGGAGTTACTTATTGCAGCAAACATAGTTTGAATTTACCAACATTATGAGCCAACAAACCATGAGCAAATCAACCAGAATTTGTAGTGATGCCATGTTTGCCGAAATTATTTTAATTGTTTGCCAAGTAATTTGAACCTGAACAATAGGTGTGAATCCATAGAACATTCTACGTTTTTTAAAATATCAGTATACATGTGGATTATTTAAAGTGTTCCAAACTATTCCATAAATGATGTCAGGAACTTCCAAATCTTCCCTTATGACCATGAAGGTTTTAAATCTAGCTTGACTAAGCTCATTTAAATGAATGCGTTTTGGCAGTCACTTTAGGGAAGAGGCCAAGTCAGGCTAAATGGTCACCTTATTCACTGAACAATATTCAGTGTGCCATACTTACTTGAACTCAGTTAATATGGTGTAATGCCCATTTGTCTACAATCTATCTTCAATGACTGAGTCTATTATTATATCTTACAGCATGTTATGGCCTAATGGCACCAAAAAAAACAGATCAGTTTACATAAGAATATTTGGCTTTTTGTGTGTCCTTTCATGTTTTATGATATGCAGTCAACCCACACACTAAATCACAGCATTTTAATTAAAAAATAAATAAATAAATAAATACAGAATGTGTATTAGATTTAATTCAGCAGAGGATATGCAGCATCTTCTAGTAGATCACCCAGCCGGTAGTAGAAATAAACACATTCAGCTTGAACGGAGCTGAGGATCAGTTATCTGCCTCAGCAATTTCAAAAGGTTAATTTTTCCCATAGAATAATTTCCTCTTGAAACACAGGAGGCAACAAAAAACACAAGAAAACAATTAAACAAAACAAAGAAACAAAACAAACAAAAAACAAACAAACAAAAAAAACTCAGGTAAATACAAAGAAGCATCAGATGTTGCAGAAGAAATCTATAATCTTTTGCTTTGTTAGATTTGCTGCCATTTTAGTCCTTTCATTTCAAAATGTGACATTAGCATGGGACACTTCATAAATTTCACACCTGTTACAAAAGCTGCTTTGCAATTTTTTTAGCGTTGACTTCCTACTGTTATTTAGAATAATTCTGATTTTGGTTTGTGTCTCAGATGAGCTGCAGAGCTGAGCACAAACCACACGTGGTATGAGTTTACCAAGTTATTTTATTGACTCTCCAGCACAGACAAACGGACACAGCTTCGATTGTGGCTGCTTGTCAGAAAGCTGCTGTTTGTCTAAATAATCTGGACAATCCGAGAGCACACAAGCCGCTGATTAACTGTCCACATGTACACATCTCTCTGAAAATAAACAAATATAAAAGGGAAGAAAATGAAATTGTTTCTATGTGCCTTTTTTTCTTTTACCCCCCCTCCCTTTCCTACTGCTACACATTTGAACCTGCTACGAGTCAATTAACCCAGTTTTAAAACAGGTGTGATAAAACCAAATGCCTTCATTGCCGCCAGCTGGTGCCTCCAACACTCCCACTGGAGACAGAACGCTCATGTTTCCAGAGATGACATTATCCATCATGATTGTATAATGCGACTAAAATTTCAACCCTGAAATACAGGAGACTTTTTACGCTAATTATCTACACAAAGCTGTTGTTTGGAAGATTTCTGCCTGCATGTAAAATCACAGTAATGGCCTCATGTGGATAAATGAGACTGCCATATCCTCAACCGACTAAGTGGTAAAAACTGTTCAGTCTGTGCCAAAAAACAGTTTTTCCAAACTTGTTTGGCCCCTCACTGCATATTTTTTGTTTTACTCTTATCCTAATATAAGAGCAATCTCTTGAGGCAAGAGAAACTTGTGGACACCAAATGTCTTGTCTCCTTTCAGACTGCATTTCAAATTAACAACCTACAGTGGAAGTAATGAATTCTCTTCTAAGGATGTTACCCCTAACACAGACACAAGTTTTTTTCTGTGGCAAAACTGGCTCCCACAATCTCAGATGCAAAATTGTCATATATAGTTTAATTGCATATGTTTTTTTATAAATAACCCTCCAACCGGGACAAGAAGTTTCTAAAGATCACAAATCACTCTGTCATGCAGATTCACCCTATACACAATTGTTTTTCCAGAACACAAGAACATTTCCAGAGCATTAAATGAAGAGAAATGAAGTGAATCACAATCATGCTTCAGAATCTATTTATAATCCATCCTCCTGATAAATTGTGAACTTCTAACTGAAGTTTCTTAAAGCTGAAAAACAAAGACAAAAAAATGTAAAAGAAATTCTGTTCAAGGACCTATTAATCATGTATTTGTCCAGAAGCATTCAAATCTTTCTTAGTAGGCCATTGTAAAGCCTGTGATCACTGTCGTTGCAATGAGGCTTTTTTGCAAGTCTTCACTGTGATTTTGTGCCACTTCACTTTGCCAATGTCCTTCAGATATCTGAAGTTGGAAGGCTTCCCTGCCACCACTCTGATCTTTAGTTGGATTCACAGATTTTGGAGGGGATTTAGGTCTTGACTGAGGGCCACTCTAATACGTTGATGCTGTTTCCTGTTAATATTTCTTGATCATTCGGTTGCTATTTTTTAGGGATTATCATCTTAATGGAAAATCAAAAGCTGCCCTATGTTTTCCTATGTTTTCCAGCATAATCTTCATGTAGTCGTCATGTCCAGGGATTGTAAAATACCAACAATAAGCTGATACTGACAAGACTGGTTTTGGATTCCAAGCAAAGGAGGAATCCTTGTTTGCAAAACAACTTACTTAAAAAAAAAATGCTCATATATGTACTAATTTGGACACAAAGGGAAAAAGACAATTATTCCACACTGCAGTTGTTACATTTGTCAACAACGCAACACATAACAGTTTGACAATAAAGGCTGAACAAACATAACTATTACTTTCTTAAGAAACTGGGCTGATCTGAAAAAAACTTTAAGACAGCTCTCTGTTTTAGGAAGAAGATAATATACTTCATCAAAATGTTAAAATCATGAATTGTGAACATAAATTCCCCTTAATTTTTTTATCATGTTGTCATAGATTTTAGTTAGTAGACAAGATTGCTGCTCAAGTTTATATTTTCTTAGTTTCCACAACAGAAACTCCTGCATCTCAACTTCCACATACTCCCTGCAATACCGGCAAAGCTCATGTCATAATTAAGAATGTGCACAACCGGTTGATTAGTCAAAATGGCACATGTAGTTGAGTAGTGTTTTTGTTGGAGGCAGGAGGAGTTATGTTTCGTACAAAAATATGTGGAATTAATGTTTAGAGTGCTTTTTCTGTCGGTGTTTGCACTTATAGCAGAAACAACAGACAGACTTGAGCAAATGTTGGCAATGGCACCAAAACAAAGTGAGCTTAACAAGAAAGTCAACTTCACATTAAGTAGAACGAAGCCAGCTAACCAGTGTTCAGACTGCTTCACCCGCGGTGTGTGAAGGAGAGATACCACAGGTCCTTCCTTCCTGCTGCTGTCACACTCTACAATCTGCACTGCTTCCAGTCGCACACACAGCCATAACAGAAAACTAGTAGCACACACAGATGTGAAATAGCAATACTTGTGTAAGAATGTAAATTAATTTTGTAAAAATGCTTTTTATATAGACTTCTATATAATTTTTTATATATATTTTTATATAGTTTTTGTTCTGTACAGTTTTTGTTCTTATCTCTGTGATGCTGTTTTTGAAATCACCTTTGCTGCTGTAGCAACAAAATTTCCCCACTGTGGGACAAATAAAGGATTATCTTCTCTTTTCTTTTACCACCGTAATGAGGACTTACTAAACTACCACAAAAATGTTGTGCTTCATGAGCAAAATGATCAGACAAAAAGAGAGTGAATAATATGTTTTTTGTAGATAAATCCTCATGCTGGGGCAAAATTTAGCTCACCTGGTGCAGCTATGCCCATTTACAGAGGCTACAGGTCCTCCGCATAGCTGGCCCAGGTTTGAATCCCAATCTGGGACCTTTTAAGGCATGTCACCAGCTCTCTTACTCTAATCCCCTTTCCTGTCTACTGTACAAGAAAGGCAGATAAAAAATGCTTGACTAGCTTAAAAACTTACAGTCTGTAACATAAGACATTATTAAAGTAAGAGTCCATGCTATAACCAACTTAACCACCCACTGAGATGTCTGTTTATTTAGTCTAAATTACATTAACATATTAAAATAAATAAGGGGCTATTTCATTGAGCAACATCATCAAAATCTGATTTTGTTAAGGCCCATTAGCAAGCATGTCCACGGTTTGCTGCGATGAGGGCGCTGCCAATCCTCTCATCAAATTCCAGCCCTTGCAGCCCTGTATGAGTTCTGCATAGCTCGCATATAAGTTTGTACCATGCAATTACATAAATCCTCAGGTGCATATATAATTGAAAAGGACATGCTTACTTTGGCATACGATGGATCTTAGCCTGTTATGAATGTCAGTGGGCATTGTTATGGGAAAACAAAATGTAGAGATGAATTTGACAGATGACACCACAACTTACTCATTATGCTTTACACCAGAGATCTTTATCACAACTCCATTTCCAGCTCACTGACTCACAAAGTCATTATCCCAAATATAATTTGCACAAAGGACAAGACTAAATAATGTGGAATATATTTTGTGTTTCTCAGGAGAGTAGACTGTAAAGAGAATGACTGTTAATCTTATTCTGCATGACGTTTAGCCATAAGCTTTCTCTTTACTCATTCGTGGTTTTCCTCAACCTCAATCTCTATTAGTTTTTTCTCTATTTTTTTATTTTTAGTGTCATTAGTGGGTTCTTTCTCAGTATGGATTATTATTTTGTGACTCTGCTTTCCTCCATTTAGGTGACCGAAACAAGGACGGGCCCTCTTGGATGCAGTAACTATGACAACCTCGACTCTGTCAGCTCCGTTTTGGTTCAGAGCCCTGAAAACAAGATTCATTTGCAAGGTTGGCCATCCATAATTGAACTCTCCCAATTTCTGATGGAATTGTCACAGTGTCTGTTCTCTGGCAAGCTTATAACTGCAGCATGAGAGTGTCAGAATGAATTTAGCTTCAATCACTCTTTTGCTCCCCCCCCCCCTTTTTTATTTTCCATTGCATGCTTGCAGAGTTCTGAAGTGGATTCCAGGCAGTAATGATTCAGAACAAAAGTAGCCAAAGTGTGCAGCAAAAAAAAAGAGAAAACCTTTAAGTGAATATCGGCACACTGCATGTGATGCCAAGCACATGTCAAATGTTGTAAAAGAACAGAAAAAACACCTGACTTTAAATGTTTCAGAGTAGCCACGTGTACACACTTTATATAAAGACCTCAGTACTGTACAGCTTCTTCCTTATTCATCCATTCGTTTGTCCTGTTTCTGTCTTTGCCTCAGGTCTCCAGGCCATACTGCCGGGGTATCTGAGGGTCAGGTTCATTCAAGCCGCTCTCAGTTACATTGGCTGCAATGAAGAGGGCCAGTTTGTGTGCCGGGACAACGACTGCTGGTGCCACTGTGCCATCGACTACCCACGGTGTAATTGCCCTGAGGTGGATCTGAAGGCTATGGAAGCCAGTTTACTGCAAATTCGGGATTCCTGGAACATGGCCAACCGAGACTTTGAGGAGTCAGGTCAGTGTTTTTCCACCCACTTGCACTCATTCAGCGATAGTGACTCTCTTGCTGAGAACAAATTACACCCTGATGTTAGAGGAGATGATGGGGAAAAGAAAACAGCAGAAAAAGAAGGGACTGTGACATCTTGCTAAATTACACTCACACACACACAATAAAAACAACTTAGAAGAGCACCTCATCTGCAAACACTAGAATTTTTCTTCAAAACTAATCTATTTTCCAACTTCAGTTTTTTTAAGTCTTTGCTAATTTACTTCTAAAAAAGATGCTTGTTTGGGAAATATTTTTCTATCTTAAAATAAACTGTTGTAAATCTAAGTAGAGAAGCATGGTGATGCATAAACAGCCAGTGTATAAAGTTCTGTCACAATGGTGCTCTTCATTAATTTCTATCATTTTCCTCAGTGGGCTAATACAGGTATGAACATAAACGTGATAGCTGTCTCAGTAGAAGCAGCACAGCAGAATCTCTTAAATTTACAAATCTGACATCCCATCATGTAGATTGTCAAAACATACTGTCCTCCTCCCTGACATCCAAACAACTACTGCATGGTGCATCTGAGCCTCACTGCAAGTAGGGAAATGGCACGTTTATATTTCAAAGTCCAGAAAATAATAGCGAGAGAGAGATCGGGGGGTGGGGGGGCATGTAAAACGATGTGACTGGATCAGCAGTGACTCAGTCAAAGAGAGGCCCTCCAGTAGCCTGAGGAGGATCTGTCATGCCCCAGAAACAAACTACATTTGCTATAATCTGCTAGAAGCATATGATGTAACCTCTAATATAATACTTCACGTCTCACTTGCTCCCATTTTCTCACTAAACCTTATTTGAAATAAGCTGATAAATAATGCAAAAAGCATGACTGCATCAACAGATTCATATAAGCTCTCGAACAAGTTCTTTTTTTTTTTTTTCTTAAGAAAAAACTGACCCTGTCTGGCAGACTCTTTGACAATTATGTGAAATTGCACCCTGTGTATCGCGTACAATATCTTAATGTATTCTTCCACCACAGCACTCAAAGGTTGTCTCGATGTTTCAGACGTTTTCTGCTCTGCCTTGAGCTGTTTTCACTGCACCTTGCTGCCTACATGCCTCTGCACTGAGAGCAACTCTATTTGCACAGTTGGCAATAACTTAAGCAGCAAGGTGCCCTGAGTAGTGCATTTGCAGTGTTGTATTTAATAAAAGAAAAAATGAGCTCCTGTGAACCCCCTGAGGATCTGCTTGTACCATTGATCTTATAGAAAACAACTTGCATCGGTAGCGGAGATTTTAATAATCATAACTGGAGTTGTTAAATAAGGAGTCTGCAGTCAGGTGATGACGGATTTGCTTTGATCTCACACTGGGTTTAATGTTCTTTATTAAAGATCATATATTCTTTAGCTGGATCAGTATCTGTGTTTGTATTCATTTGTCTGGTGCACCCATAACATTGTGGTATGAAGGAAAACAGAAATATAAACACATCAGTTCAGGAGTGCAACATATTAGAAAGTAAATGCATATTTAAGAAAATCCTACAGTTTTTATGTTAAATACTGTTGGAATATTGACCCAGCTATTGAGATACAGTTATTCAGAGTTTGACTGCCTTGTTAACATTTTAAAATAAATTTCTATGAAATCATCTTGATTATTATTACCTTCTAGTATTCCCATCTTATTGTAACCTTTAAAACTGCAAGCCATCTTTGCTAATTTTGATTCACCTGTTCTTTTTTTTTTTCTTTAATGTAAAAATGCATCTCTAACATTAGACCTTTAAGCCCAGTCAACATGCAGACACTCCTCTTTATTAGGACGTCCTGAGGTGTCAAATTATAAGTCCTTAATTTATGCAAAATGCATTAATAGATATCTCACAATACAGGCAAATGAAAATAATAAATATATATATAAAAAAAAACAGATGTTACTTTGTTGATATGTGTTTAATTTCTACAGTGACCAAGCCATTTCTCATCTTCATATCATCCTCTCAAGTTTTGGCTTTCTAGAGAAAAAACATTGAAATAAACTAATGAAATATTCACATATTTACACTTTTTCCTGCAGCTGTTTTTAGTTGTTTACATTTATTTATGCAACTATTTACCTAGTATCCTTTCAAAATCAAATCTAACTGGTGCCACTGTCCATCAAAAACGTCTTCTTTGGCTTTATTCCAGCCATATAGGAGCATTATTTTCGTTCTTCTTAAGCTGGATTTATACTCGTGTGGCAGCTGCATACGGTTGGGCTGGCGTATCTGACGCTGGTTAAATGTTCTCTCGCTCTGGAGTGTTGGATTACTTTGTTGTGTTGCAGTTTCTCTTCCAAATCTGAAGGTGGCAGAGGGGCTGGTATTGGCTGGTAAACTCCACAAGATGGATTTTTCTTGGCACTGACACCATAACTAACTTTATGCAGTATTAATCCAGCTTTAAACAGAAGACTTTTTGATCTTTGGCTGCTGCTGATTGGACGTTACAGCCAATAGAAGCCGAGTGGTGAAAAGTTTGACAGGAAGTGTCTTCGTAATGGTTTCTTGGTCAAAATGTAAGTCTGTTAACAACAAAGCAGTGATAGGGACCTTTTTTATTATGAAAATGTGTTAAATAATCATTTTATCATGGATCATTTTATTATGGATTTGCCATATAGAGTCTCTGAATAAGCACTAAATTTTCCGGCTGGATTTTAAACTTTCTTAATGGATTTTAACTTCTGTAGATCACCTCAAGGGTAAGTTATCGATCATAGTTTACCCCACACTTACATACTACTGTTCCTAAGAAATTGTTGACAATATAAGCGATAGCACTCATGGAGTTTTAAGGGTTAATGAAAACCACCAAAATCAAACAGTTTGTTTTCTTTTAGGACCAAACAAAGATGAGACACAGTCCCTTTCTTGGATTTGGTGGCTGACAAGATAATCATAGTGCTTAGATTTCAATCTTGTTCTTTTTGTCTTTTGGAAATTTTTCATCTTTTCACAGATACTTGATAACCTTATTATTCTTTTTTTTCTCAATGTGTTTATTATCTTTATTATTATTAAACACTTTGCTTTTTAAGTAGCCTGGCAATATTTTTTTTTTAAAGTGTTTTTCTCCAACCTGTTCTCTGTTATAATTTCTCCTTTTTGCATTTCTTTCAACAACTTCTGTTACTGCTGTTTGCCTTGTCTTCTCAGACTCGACAATTTTGTTGCATATCATGGTGAAGGGTGTTTCAATGACTCAAACAAAGAAATATAATGAAAGCTAGATGTTGTATGGTATCCAAAGCCCGGTTTCCCTTATCTCTCTATGACTCAGAGTTTCCATTGTTGTTTAAAAATGAAACATATCAGCGAACCATGCTGCTGATGTTGACGTGTACTGTAGACAATCAGAAAAGACAAAAGCATTTATCATGGTTTGTCTTTATATACTTCTGTCTGAAACTCGTTTCATTAAAGTAAGACAAATGAGCATGCATAATTAAAAAAAGTATAAAGTGTGGAGACTGAACCTTGTAAGTTTTCTTCTCCTATAGACATAACCACTGTAAATCTCCTTCATATACTCATTTGAATACTCACCTACAGCCTTTTCAATCAGCTTATTAATTTCACAGAAACATGCAACCCACCTTACATAATCACTAGGGAAGGCATTGACACTTAATTGGTTTTCTAATCAGATGCTTCATTATCAAGATAATGTTAACTAATTACAAACAGTCATGCGGCCATTTTTATCAGAGTTTTGCGCACTTTGATTGTCCATACCACCAATGATCATGATATTGTTATTCAATGTCCTGGGGTGTAATCTGTTTACTATGGTGTATGCATGTGGCTGCTCTGTGAATGGCTGAGGGGATATCTTCAGCCATTTGTCCACGCATTTATCTTTAATAAACTAGACTACTGTAACGCTGTCCTCACAGGTCTCCCTAAAAGGTCAACCAATTAGGTCATCACTATTAATAAATACTATGTAACACCATATATTAGATCTTATAATGAAACAGCAATAGTAATACTAGGAACAATGCTCAGCATATATACAACAGCATGTACACTGATAATAATCATACTATTAACAATAACAATATATTTATATGAATAATTATAGCTGTAACACTCTAGTAATAATACCAATGTCTACAGCTTTATATAATATGTCCTAGCTGCTATTACTGCTACTACTACTAACAGTGATACTACTGCTGCTGCTACTAGTACCACTACTATAATAATATTTGGCACCTAGCATATTTATTTAACAAAAAGTATACATGTAATATTTCTACATGACATAACAACCATGTGATGATTTCTAATTTATGTTCTGTTTGAAAGTGCAGATATTCAGACATTGTTTGTTTTTCTCCATCTGATTGGTCCACATTTGACCCCCACACAAAAACATTTTCATAGCTGCTCACAGTTAAGAATGTTCTAGTGTTCAATAAACAAGACTGAAATCATAGTTAAGTGAAAAAATTAATGTTTATCATTGATGTAGCTGAACTGAAGGTGATCGGTGGAATCCTTGTTAGCATGATGTTATCCTCTGTAAAATATAAAAAAAAACCACAGCAGAAGTTTCACTTTTACACACAGACTGTAACAGACACATTCTCTGAGGTCCCGAGATGTCCCTGGGCACAGCGTACATGCATATGAACCTTCCTATTGTGGAGCATTTCCTCATTATCTGTGGGTGAGACTTTTTGAATGTTTTTTTTTTTTTTCTGATAATATGGCCAGAGCTGAAAGGCAAAAGATTGTGCCACAGCCACCCATTTAACTGCCTATTTCTATCAGTATTCACATCAAACAACATTTCTTCCAGCTTGACCTCCCATGGCCCTTAAAAAGCCTTTTTACTTATTTAGTCTGACTCAATTTGCAGGTTACATAAACGGTAGTTGAGAGTTAGATTGACATGTGTTAAAAAAAAGCTTTCTCATTTTTCATGTCTTCCAGATGAGTTTCAGAACTTTGTTCGGAAGCTTCCCACCTTCTACGCCCTGAACACGTCTGCCATCCAGTACTTCTGGAAGACGGAGCCATCCGTTCACCAACGCTACAAACAGCTGGAGCTCAGCACCCAGCAGCTCCTGAGCAAAGCACGACGCATCGTCAACAAGCTCTTCACCCTCAGCAAGAGGTGTCAAACTCAGCCCAAAATTATTATGCTGAGAGAGAGGTGAGAAATGGATATGTTTCCCTATTTCCTTTGTTCATTTCTGGATCTGTGGGTGTGTGTGTTTGTGTGTGTTGGAGGGTTCCTTTCTAACAAGCTTTGAATGGCAGTGCTCGTTCATTCTCTTCAGCCCATTCTGCATGCAGTGCTTTGTCATCACCTGAACTAGAAGTCTCCAGCTGAATACGCTTTGATATTCAGCTGAAGTTAGCTGCAGTGTCACACCTGATCACTTGGCTGCACCTCCATCTCTGATCTCCTGTACATCCAGAAAATCAAAACTATCCTCCTGTGAAATTAAAGTTTGCAATGTTTTAAAGAAATATGCAAAGTTTGGGAGATTTGCCTTCTGGTTAACTAGACTGTGATGAGATCTTATACAAAATCTGTGGATCTCTGAATCATTCCACATATTTTTTTTCTTTCTTATGGAAATCCAGTCATACAGTCTGCAAGAGAGGCTTATGAAAAAGTAATATATTCATTCTCTGCTAAGGTGCTACAAGTTATTCCTCGTATTCAGATTGCCAATGAACTACATAGTTAATAAACTATGTATTTTTAGACCCTTTTAACCAATGTCACTGTTTATGTTTATTAAATGTATTTGAAGGATATTTAAATACTGGCTATTGGTGAGTCTTATTTATAATCACAGACTGACCATTGCTGCAGAAAGAGATGAAATCTGATGTGCACGGTGTCTTCAGTTAGTGGTTCAGTTCATCACATAGCACATATATAGAACCATTTTCTATAGGTCTTTTTAATTAAACGGATTCTGCATCGTATAGGAATTTTTGCAGATTACTTGCATGAATGAGCTCACTTGCAGACATTGAAATAGAAACAATTCAAAGAGTCAGCTGTGTTTTTTTTTTTTTTTTTTTTACTGACATATCTCTTTAAGAAAATAGTGGCAAGTACTTACTGTGATCATTCCCAATTAAAAAAAAAAAAATTAAAATTAACGCGAGACAAAATTTTTGTTTTGATCTCCCAAGCAAATGCCTCCTTATTTTAACCCACAAGAGCCTGACGTGACATATTTGTCACAGTTTCTGAGACATTTTGCTTTAATTTCTGGTATAAACTTTGTTTAAAATCCTGTTGAACACAATCTGATATGTGTCTTCTGTCCCCTAATAAATATCCAGAAGCAGAAAACCACATTATAATATTTTTAAACTATCACATTTTGTTAAATTTTGTTAAAGAGCCAAAAAAAGACCTCATATATATATAAAAAAAAAAAAAGGACCTTTCTCAACATTTTTTCATAAGTCAGGCCTTTATGGGTTAAACGACCCCTGCCTTAAGAATGGTGTGACACTTCTTTGACTTTTTTTCAAAGTGAACATGAAAGTGAAAATGAATTTAATTCAAGGTCTTTGTCTCAGTATCACATTCTGAGATACCTCTACTTATCATAATATTCAAAGCATTTAAATCACTCACTCAGTATGAACTGGTATAATCTTCCAGGCTATTAACACTCAGTTTTTAATACATCAACTTGTTATTGACAAAGATCATCGCTGTTGTCTTAATACAGCACAGATGTAAAATAGTATGATGTTAGAGAATATTCTTTACTGCATATAAGACCTGTACTTTAGTTTTTTTTTAGCTAATGTACTAAGGTACAACGAGTACTTTGCTAAGTAGCTGGATATATCCTCAAGAATTTACTGAAATAAGGAAAACATGTTGTGCAGTTTGTCTAATGTGCATAACGTTTCAAATTTTATGCTGGAGACATTTGGGTGAAAGTATTCAGAGATCAGTAACTGAATGATGAGCTGAAGCAGGGGTGAGAAAATAATTATTGTGATATAACCTGAGGATTTTTCATGCATTTTTTCTCTCCGTCAAAGATTTTTAATAAGTAGTATACTTTATATTTAATTCTATTAATTTTTTTAACATATAGAAGAAAAGTAATGTCTTATCCTATTCTATAAAAACATTTTTCTTTCTCTAGATCACTCACTTTTCAAATTAAATATTAGATATATTAACGTACTTTCAGAAAATGTTTTTTTTCGGTGAATAATATTTTAATATATGTCTCTTGCCATTATTAATGTACTACAGTATGATGGTCTTTGTCAGATAAATACAAAGCAAACAGAAAAACGCTGCAGTCATTAGTGATAAGTAAAGTGTTTTTATGCTGCACATTCTGGAAGGTTTCAGAGTAGTCGGTCAAGATGGTGCTGCACAAAAAAATCTCATTTCATCTTTTTTTCTTTCTTTCTTTATGGAGTAAAAATATATTTTCTGTGGAGGAAACAACAAAGAAAGAAAAAGAAATGTTCACTGGTGTAAATTGGATCTGAAGCAGGAGAAAGTTTTTGTGACATTGATCTGTGTGAAATGAACTGTCAGACAATGAACAGATTGCAAAGCTTCTCTTCGGCCCATACTGCACGCTGCGTCTCCATGACACTTTACATGTCCTGCTGACACAACGCTCTATATGATGGCGTGATAACTTCCTCTCTCTCGCTGTGCACAGTCGGCACTTTAGAGCGAGATATGCAGATATGTTAAGACTAACCGATGAGTTTGTGAAAAGCTGGGTGCTGTTAAGACTGTTGACACATTACACAGACTGCCTACCGACAAAATGTCATCAGATTTTAAATTTGATGACGTTTCCTATTCATTACCCTAACAAATGAAAGAGGCCTGTATCTATAATTTGTAGCTGTTTTCATGATAAAGATTTGCATGTTTTGTGATAGAGAAGAAACAAAGCATAATGCTAAAAAAGTTTGCGGTGGTAGAGTTAAGTTTCATTTTATTGCATGTCATATGTGATTAGTCTTATTTTATAAATATTACAGTGGAACAAAGTGTGTCAAATGTTTTCCCCCTGATTTTGCTTTGCTTAACCAAGTGGAACAAAAAGAACTCACTCATGTTTCCACATTGCTCATTAATGTTAAATCAACACTTTGTTGTTTAACGTGACATGTGATATGTGGCAGCTTTGATAAATGAACTTATATGGACATTGTGCAAATTCTACCGTGATCACAAAATCACAAAACCTCCTGCAGAGGAAAGAATTCCGAGGACTTGACAACTAAAGATTCAGAGCTAAGGCAAAAACAAGTTACTTAAAAAATGAAGCAATACCTGGAGAATGTTAGAGAAAACTTGTGGTTTTCCTTCCACGCATGTTCATTGATTTGATCAGTGAGAACAGACAACTTCTCTCAAAGTCATGGTATTTCTTTTTACAATTAATTGTAAATGTTACAGAATTCTGGGTTCTGAGACTATCTCACCCTCTCTGGTTACAGAGGAAGGAGTTCTGCTGCCGATTGCCAAAATCAGAACCCCCCTGCTTTCCCTGAACCCAGTAGTTATACCTTGTCTAAACTAAACAGTGATTGGACGCTACAACTAACTAATCATCTGTTGCAAGGCAGATTTTTTTCTGCATCCTCTGTTATCAGCCTCCTCTTTCTGCTTCGGCTCCATCTGAGATGCTGGTTTCCTGTTTCTGCAAAAACAGATGTACGGCCAAAAGCATCCACATGTCGCAGGCCAGACATTTCCCCTAATACCAGTTTGAGTCCTTAAATGTCAGCTTCTGCTTTCTTCACTTAAAAACAGAAAGCAACGCATGTTAACTCAAGATTACACAATGTTCCTATTAAGGTCATACACAAGTTATACAATTTAAAGACAAATTAAAATGATATCTAACAAGAACTAACACCAAAGAAGGATAATTACAAACAAGGAGCTGGTGTGGTAATCCGTAACTAACTGTAACTGTAACTGTAACTAACTGTAACTGTAACTGTAACTAACTGTAACTGCAGCTCAGTCCTGATGTTTTTGTCTCTATGTGACTCATATCAGATTATTTAATGAGAGTCAAATCTTATTTCTTAAAATTCGTCTCAGGCCAGTTTCATATGTGTATCCGATCTGTGTAGAAGCGACATCAGTCTAAACAGTCATGCCACATTTCATCTGACTTGGCTCNTAAACAGTCATGCCACATTTCATCTGACTAGGCGTCACAAAAATCAGACAAACATCACAATTCTGCAGTTTGACAACATTTACCGTGTTGATTTTTTTTGTAGATGAAAACGACAAAACACCATCACTTTAAAAATATGAACGAATTAAGCAAAGTAATGCAATGAAAGGAGGGACTGGGTGTATTTAGAATGTGTTAACATGCGGGTTGGGTGCGGGTTATATCCTGTATCATCGGGTCGGGTCCAGATATTCACAGGTCGGGTTTGGTAATCATCCTAACGGGTTCAGGCAGGTGCGGGTTGATAAAATTGGACCAGTGCAGGACTCTGCACAAACGAACTCTGCACTGCTGCATTGTCTGTACATGCTTCTGTACAGAACCAGGAGCCACTGCTCCACANCATTGTCTGTACATGCTTCTGTACAGAAGCATGAGCCACTGCTCCACAAAAGGCCATTGTTAACATTTGTGCTCCTTTTTCTCATTCTCCTTCTTACATTCATCATTCCTCAAGAAAAAGCCCTGGACCCACCCCCACCCTTTGATGAAACCATGTTTAGCTTTATTCTTTCTTTAGCCAGCTTGTAGTCACAAATGGTACATTTTGGCTGAGTTCTGTCCTGTTCNCATATATCTTTAAAAGAAGGCTAATGCAAGACAAATCATCTGCACTGTGATGTTTCTTAGACATGCTTCATTAATGAAATTCTAATCTATCCATCCATGATTTTCATTAAAGTTANCAAAAAAAAAACAAACAAAAAAAAACTGTTACAGTAACTATTACTAATAATAATATATNCAACTTCCAGCGCCAAACAAAACACTGTGTAGTAAACTTATTTAGTCAAACAGCTGTCTGGGAAGGTGCTATTTTTCCTTTCAACAGTGTGTTTTCAGTTGTAAATTGCTTACATATGTATTGCTTTTGCCACCAAATAAATTTGGCGGCAGAACACATCTGCAAGAACAGAGCTTTAACTTGTTAGCGAACAAAGGTAAATTAAAAAAATGACAGATGTGCGAGAAAGCAAGAAAGAGACTGATTTAGGATATTAGATTCTTGTCATGCAGTACATCTGCTCCTTAACTCACAAACAATCTCTGGATTTTGCGTTTTTCATTACAATGTGTCTCCTAAAATGAATGAAACATTTAGCAGTTGTTCTTCTTATCTGCAGTTAAAGCCAAGGATTCTATGCCTTGACTTCAGAGGCGATGTTTCATGAACAGACTTAAAATTACATGAGATGAAGACATATGGGCTTCATCAACTTTTCTCTAAAATTAATTTTCATATGAAATCCCTAGTTTTGTTAACAGAGCGATATTATTTAAGAACTTTCGGATTTGCATTCTCATTTGAACTTTTCGTACTCCTTTCACAGGTGTGTAAAAAGAACAAAATCTAACTATTCAAGGCAGAGTATGGATGTTATAGGTAGATAAAATTGATCAAGATGTCCCAGGGGTTACACACAGACACACCTATACACACCCATATATACACAGTATATATGACCAGGGAGAGCATGCATGTGTGAACACCTTCCACCATGCATAAATGCCTTAACAGCTGCTTATTGTAGATTTTAGACATCAGGCCTCTCACAGAAGACTGCAGGTTGAGTATGTGGTCTGTTACAGAGCTCTGAGAGGTCTCTGAAAAACCTAATAACTGGCTTTGGAGATAATGTTTAATTTGTAAATATCTGTGTTTTTAAAAGGCCAAATTTGTTTGAGAGCTGATCAAAGGAGGCAAAGTTATTGTTGATGAACAAATCCTTAAGTCTTTATACTTATATCCCGCCAGTCCTTGAAGGCGCTCCTAAGATGGAGAGGAAAGGTAGTCATATAAAAATACAAAGTAAAACATTTTCTGAACTGAGCCCACACTCTGAGGGATTGTTGTACCACTGGGTTAGCTATTGGGCAGGGTAAAGAGAGAGAAGGTATGAGGCACCTAACAAGGCCGCCAGAGGGATGTTTTGAATTCCATAGAAACCGAGATATATATTATATTATATATGTGTGCGTGTGTATGTGTGCGTGTGTTTAATATTATATGTAATATATATTGGTCTTGCTTAGCCAGCATGAAAAGAATACGAGATGAATAAGAATGCTTTTCATTAAAAAGGATTTTCAGATCAGTCAACACAGAAGGAAGATGTTAGAAGTCAGCATGTTTTTTGGTATTAAAGCTGGACCATATCTCAAATTCATGATATTTCTGTGCTGGTTTCTTTAACAGCCCATTTTTTTCTATAATGGCAGGGTTCAGTTGGCCTCCTAAATCACATTTAATTAGATGGATTTATGCAAATGCTCCCACATGCAACAATAGGCTCATGTTTCACCTTTTTTTTTTTTTTTTTAATAAGGGCAACACAATACCTAATCTGTTCAATTTCCGCATGTAGCATTGACCTGACTTTATTTGCATTCTCTAGTTTTTTATC
>CM047988.1:5556305-5568690 GCA_026261665.1 Melanotaenia duboulayi | reverse complement strand
ACATACATACATACTTACAAACATCCATATTTTTTTCTTATGCAAGGTCAGTTAGTATATACCCAGTCATTCCTTCCCAAGTGACACTCTCCGGCTCCTTCTGCAGGATCCAGAGGTGTTTCCAGCTCAGCAGGGATATAAAATCTCTCCAGTGAACTGTGGGTCTGCCCTGGAGTTTCCTTCCTGTAGGACCTCCAAGAAGAGGTGATGGCAATCCCAAATTAACTCAGGATGTTTGAGCTCCTCACACAATCTCTCAGGCCACATTCCAAATTAAATTCACTTCAGCCCCTTTATCCACGGCTGATAGCTGTATTAGAATCTCTACCCACATATTGTGACTGAGGTGAGTGTTGGAACATAGAGAAACTGGTAAATTTAAAGCTTTGCTTTCCACATATTCAACACAATAAACTGATACCTTCATTACTCTTGACAAAGGCCCTATCTGTCTGTCCATCTCTGATTTCAGCCTGCACCATTCTTAAAAACTTGGCACAAGGAAGCCAACAGGCGTACATTGTAAAAATCATGGCTAAAACGCAATAGTTGCTAAACCACACACCCTCCCCTCCCCACCTCTGCCTTCAGATCCTGTTCCTGAACACAACAAATGAGTTTGGTGGCAAGGAGCAGCTTTGGCAGGGTCCAACATGCCCGCTGAACAAGTTCATCTTTGTGCTGAGAATGTGGACACAGCTCTCACTTTGGACATACAGGGACCTGTTTGCTTGCATCAGCAACTCCAACAACCCTGTATGTTCGTGGTGCACTCCACAAAATCTAGCAAAAAGAGAAGAAAAAAATAATAATAGAATGCCACTAATATCCTTGAAAAAGTAAAAAGGAGGGAGGGGGTAAAAAAAACAAAAAAAAACTCCATAACCCCATGTTAAGCCACAGCTGCTGTTTGGCTGACTGAAAAACAGCATAACAGTGAATCCATGCCAACAATCTCTCTTACCAGAACCAAAAATTTATATACCAGTCAATTAATATTTCTGACACTGGAGGCAAGGTGGGTGAAGGGTCTTGTCCAAGGACACAACAGGGAATGGAGTGAGGCTTAAACCACCAACTTTCCACTTTTCAGGACATCATCTCTACCACCTGAGCCACAAAAAAGGACAAATATGAGACAGAAATCATGCAAAAAAATCATGCATGTGGTAAAACAGGATATCAATGGATCAGTGATGTATGGAAAATCCAGTTCCAGTACATGTAAATTTTTCAGGGAGCCCTTCTTCGTGCACTTGATTGCCTCCATTTGGTCTAAAGCAAGGACTTCCATTAATCATTGGGGCATTTCAAGGATATACATAAGATTTATACTGGTGCAACAAGCAGAGTTTTTGGTTTTTGTGGCATTAGAGGCTGTAAAGTATTTTTCCTAACAAAAAGAAACTGCAACAAAAAGAAGTTACAATGAATGTTGCAATCATAGCTATAGGTTCCATTAATGTCCCAATGTTGGTAATAGAGATCTAAGATTCATTGCAGAGTAGGACTGGGGCAAATCACATGTTTAGGATAATTTTTTTTGTTTTCACACCTGCATTACAAAGTCAAGCTTTGTAATGCAGGTGTGGTGTAGAGTTTTGTACTGGGTCATTCCATGTTTCCAAAATAAAATTTACATTCCTCCGAAAAATCCACAATGATCCAATCTCTCTTGTTTACTTCCAATGTGCTTTATTTGAGATTAAGAACACAATGAACTGAAACATAATTTACTTTTCTTGAAGATGGTTATTCAGTTATTCTAATTTACAGACATCCATTTGATAAAAAAAATGAACCCAACTACTGCTGAACATTCAATTCTAGGCATTATAAGTAAGCATTAAATATTCAGAGCAAAAAACTAGAGTGCTTGCCCAATCATTTTCTTTCTTTTTTTTTTTTTCTGGTCATTTACTCTATAATGTGAGAAATGTCTATATCTTCATGCAGCTCTGCAGATTGATTTTCACACTTCAAATGATAGCCTTGCAACTTTTAAGAAGTAATTCCATCCCCAAAAAAGAGATCTTCTCTGATTTGAAAGTCAAAACATCTCTTTAATCGGCATATGCTGCTTCGCTGTTATTATTCAGCAATTTATTTCTCCTTACTTCTCCTAGTTTAGCTGGAAAACAATATATGAGGAGAAATGTACTTCATAGTTCACTTCACAAGTTGCAATCAGATTTGTTTTTCAAAGTGACCCTAGGAGTCACAGCTCCTTCTGCAACAGAAGGAGAACTTCCCTCATAATGCTGTAATAGTGGAACAAAAACGTAATGTTAAGGATAAAAGAAATAGAGCAGAGTCTGCACAGAATGTGGTGGGTGAAGGTGAGGATATTATCATTATCTCAATGCCAGATCCAGAGAAAACATTTCCCTCAGAAACTTGAAGTGGGCTGTGAGATGTGACATCCTAGCCTGTCACTTCTTACTTTTAGATCAACCCAAATCAAAAAGTGTGAGTTTTTCAATTCATACCATAACCAAAAGGGGAATGAAGCAGTTTTGAAGGTTATTGACATTCATATGGCACACCTATGGTGCACTTGAACAAACGTTTAGTGGTATAAGTTATTTTCATGCAGAATAATGCTTCCTTGCCTTCAGGGTGTAAGTGAATCTAATTTAGCTGCAATAAAACTAAATTAATGGACTACAAGCATTGGAGCACATAAAGAACTAATTCCATCTGAAAGTAACAGTAACACACAGAATATGTAATTGCAAAAGAGGCCTATAAAAATAGTGATTTGGTTGCCAAAATGCAAATGTGCTCTGCAGTCAGCTCTGCCAAGTTCTGTTCAGGCATAACATGAAACCAAGATATAACCCCCCCCCCAAACACACACACACACATAAATCTTTCACCAAATCTCATTAAAGTGAGCAAAACTCAGCTTCAAATTCAGAAAAATCCATTTGTTTTTAACCTTTAACCTAGTTCTCTGGACCCAAAACGGACTGTTAACCAGCTCTCAGCTCCATAGAACTTCTCTTGAAGTTTGTTTTTGTGTCTTACGTGCTGCAAATTCAGTGCTGAACAACATAATGTTTGGACCACTCTGAAAAATGAGAAATTATTAAATTATTGGTCCTGAAGACAAGAGAGAGATCATTTTATCAAAATCTGAAACATTGTAAACCTGCAAGGTGCGAGGGGGACTGTTCCGGACATTTTATGTCATGTCCTCCTTTTTTCCTGCACTGTCCTCTTTGCTGCTGCAGCATGTAAATTTCCCCATTGTGGGATCAATAAAGTCTTATTTTATTCTTACCTTACGTGCACAAATACATTCTAGAGAGAACGTCAGTGAGGTAAATTGTCGTTTTACACAGTGGAAAGTTTTACCCTGTTGTTTGTATGTCAGTTAATGTCTCAGTTACTCTCCTGCACATGTATAGGCCTACTGGGACAAGGACAGTGGTCCAGTTGAGGTGAGGTGGGTCAGTTAGTTCATCTGATGGAAAGTTGTGGAACATCAGCTTGTTGTCTCTTCTAAACTTAAGCTAGCTCACTTTGCTCCCCATATTAGCTCATATTTCTAAAGAAAACTCCGGATTTTATTAATTTCACTGTTGTTTTAGTCAAAAAATCAAGGCAGGCAAACAATTAGCAAGCTGCTCTGCAAAAAATCAAAAATAAAAAAGAAATGTTCTGAACAGACAGAGCAGTCGAAGCAGATGCTGCCAGACCCCACCCCCACCTGAACATGTCCAAGTGGCCCCCTGAGGAAGGAGGTGAGTAGCTGAGTGTTGAATTAATTGATTATTGTGGAGAAAAAAAAACATTATATATTAGANAGTGTTGAATTAATTGATTATTGTGGAGAGAAAAAAACATTATATATTAGAAAAAAAAATTAAGAATAGTAAAAGAGGAGGCATCTCTGGCAGCGCCCCTGCCTCCATCTCTGCTGTACTAACGCTGAAGACCTCTCTGCAGGCTAGAAGCACAGCAGCTGAAGAAGATGCTTTTTTTGACATTTCTGAGAGACTATCCAAGCAGTTATTGGTTCTTAATGGGGCAGCTGGGCCACTTTGTGCATGATATGTCAAAAACGGTTTCAAGTTCTGCTTTAATTAAATGTCAAGTATCTGTATAATTTTCCCACTGTATCAACACTAAAGAAAGGTCATTTAATTTGCTACAAAGAATTTCTCAATTCATTTATGTGTTACTTGTTCATTTACAGTTACAGTGAATTTTAAAAAATGGTTTTACTTTTGAAAACAAAAATCCAAATAATGAATTTAAATGAATATCAGTTTTTTACTGAATACTGCAGCTCTTTTTCTTTTTTATTTAGCATCAGTGTTGTGTTGATGAAATTATGGGTCTTTAGAGAGTTCCTGCCAACCATAAAACCCAGTTAAGAGTAAATATGTTCCCTAAAAATTGAGTGACATCCAATACAAAATCTATTTAAGTTTCTGGTTTTTACAATTTGTCATATTACACAAGTTAAGGTGCCATTTTTTACTCTGTTTTTAAATATGCAGCTGAAAAGCAATGTGTTGTAGCTGCTTTGGATTAAAGCAGGCTGATAACAGATGTCAGTGGCATTTCAAATCAAACTTGAAAAAGAAGTTTACAGCCTCTGATGTGAAAACTGAACTATTTCTGCTCTAGGCTTTCAAAGTTAGAAGCAGCAAAATGCACCACACAGCCGTTATAGTTCTTATCAGGGCTCAAAGCCTATTACTCTGATCTTCTTTTCATTCTATTTAGAACAGGAAGAGAAAATGCAAAACTTGAAAGGAAAAGTACAAAATGTGAAAAAATGCTAACCCCATTTCATTAGAAAATAAAATGCAATGCCTCTTTTTGTTCCTTCTCTGTTATTCACCACTCTTTGAACATCACAGTTTGCCCTCTTGCCCAACCCAGTCATGCACGCCAGAAAAAAAAAAAAAAAAAAGAATTTTGTGTCCATTTCTATTCCAATTGCTTATGATAGCAGCAGCTTCGTCATTCCCTCTTGGGTCTTGAAATGCTTATTTGAAAAATCGCCCAGACGTGCATGGAGGCTGCCAACCTCAATTTTTGATGCAGTTGCTCATTTTGCGTGTTTTCCTCGGGAGTCACAGCCCGGCCCCACCAGAGGCCTGGCTCCGGTAGTCTGCCAATTATAAGGGCCTTCTCTTGCACCTGCCCACTGCTGCCCAGTGTGTGCCTCTGCAGCTCCACTCCAGACCAAAACGCCATCAAAGCTCATGCTCTGTTACAGTTCAACTCTGGCATGCAGACAAAAAAAAAAGAACATCCAAATCCAGAAGAAGAAAGTGATAATGAGTTATATGAAAGATCTTTAATGCAAAGAAAGTTACAGTTTGCAGCCTTCACGTTTGCATGAGGAGAGTTATAAAGCCAAATTAAGAAATGATCAACTTAACATTTTTTACCATACTATTCCTTTACTGTTTTACTAGTATTTTTATTTTCTTTATTATTATTCTATTCAACATAATATATATTTGATTGTTGTTATTTTTATTAATATTCTTTCATAAAAATGTACTATTACTAGTAAAAATGACGCACTGAAACACATAAAGGTTTTCTTGCTCTTCATGAGGGAAGTATTTTAGTTTTCATTTTCTCCTTCTATTTTAAAAATACTTGCTCTCGCACTGTTTACAAAACAGCACACACTCAGTTCTGCCTTGATTCCTTTCTGGTGTCTTAGTACCTCCTAACAAAGATGTGAGCGGGAGCAGCCAAACAGAAGAAGAGAGGAGGCAAAGTGACAGAAAACAAAATGAGATGACCTTTGAACAGAGCTGTAAATCTAATCTGCTGTCAGATAAATACACCACAGCTGCATCAAGCCATGTTTTTTCAGCCAACTGCTGTATTTAAATATTTCTGTCTGATAAGCCATAATTCTGTCGGTGGCAAAAGAAATTCTACATTATAAACTAAGTTTATGGTGTAGAATTCATGTTGAGCATCCCCTTTCGAAGTCAGACTAGCTTTTCCTCAATTATAGTTCCTCTGGCAAGCCTCCTTTTTCCTTGTCTGTCACTACTCTGTAGGATGTTTCACTTCCTGAAACGCAAAGTTTGTGGCAGCAACTGATTTTCAGGTAAGATGCAGGAGGAATAAGGAGAGGTAGAATTTCAATGAGTAGTTTCCATGTTTTATTTTATTTTTCTCTTATAACTATATATATATATATACCTATGCATCCTATAATGCTATAGGGGGTACAATCTGGGGAATAAATCTCTCAAACCAGAGCATGAGCACATTGAAGCTAGTTCTAATCTACATCCAGTCAACTCTTGACCATTTCACAGTTTTATCAGCTGTTTGTTCTTCACCCTTTTGCATCTAAAATATTTACCATTTGTGAAGATTTAACTAAACTAGCACCAAACCTAGCATCAAACCCATCTCTGAAAAAGGGTTTCAGAGATGTTGTTTTTTTTTTTTTTTTATAATCTACTAATCACTCAAAAAAAGAAAAAAAAAAAGGCTAAAAATAACTCATAGATACAAGTTCCCTCTTTAAGGGTGCATCTCCTTGCTAAATCACAATAATCCAGCTCAGTGATCAAAACAAGCTAACTTGATTTGTGCGTTCTGGGATGTAAATTAGTGCTCGTCTTTTTCCTGCAGCCACATGAGATGCAAAGGATTGCATGTTGGGGAGATAAGAGATCAAACTGTCAGTTTGAGGAGCTGCTGGGAGATAAACTGACTGACTCTAGAATGGTTATATGGCCGGTTTAAAAAGTCTTACCGTCAGTTTGATTGTATGAACAGAAACTCAATCATGCTTTGAACAAATAAATGTTTCTTTTGAAAACACTCTTTTCATGTAAAGTGATTTTTTTATCTATTTTATTTTTCTTTTATTCTCTTGTATAGACCTGAGATGGCATCCAGACCTGACAGCCCTAATAGAAGAATTGAGGTCTTATTGAATAAAAGCATAAATGAACGCATTACTTTTGACTTTGTCTCTTTTTTTTTTCTTCTTCTTCTTGTAGAATTTTCTTCTGTTGATGAATTGTCAGATGATTTCACAAAGAGCACACATGATAAAAGCAGAATTAATTTCTAATCCAGTCATACTTAATAAAAACTAATTGTGATGAATCACACAGCTTTTTTCAAGGAAGACCTCTGGTTTTTATTTTCTTGTGAAATCCTGTAAAAAGTAAAAACAAACAAATAAATAAGTGATTAATTATCCCTCATATTCCACAGATTCTATTTTGCTGGTAATAAAATATAATTATGTCCCATCAGATTTCTTTTGTCAGTGTCATTTCATTAACAACAACAACTTCTGCTGGAAAGCAAAACACACGGAGCAGTTACAGAAACAGATAACATTTATGTTTCACATGAGGCCTTACAGGGATAACTGGAAAAAAAAGAATGGTTTTCCCTTTATACAATCAGTAATCAGGCTCAGAATCAGGGTTCAAATTATGGGGTGGAGTGACATGTCAGGTGCAAAAATAGATAAATGAAGAGATAAATGCACAATCATATAATTCTAGCAGATCACCTCAAAGTGTGTCATCTCCAGAGCAGAGCAGATGATACACGGTCAAACTGAGCTGCACCTGATTTCAGTTGTAATGCCCAGAGGGCGCTTCCTAATTTTGACAGAGTTCCTGCTGAGTCAAATTTAACTTGGATTTCACTTCCTGTAAACAGTGCAGGAGCAGCATGTCATCAGCATGAAAGTTGCACACTGAGATTTGGAAAAATGTTAGAGCATACATCTGTGCATTATGCATTATGCATGCACAGATGTCACTAAAATGGATTTTGTGCAATCTGACTTTTCTTGTGATACAACCAGTTATCAAACCTTGTCCATAAAACGGATTTAAGGATGCAAATCTCATTAAACTTAATGGAAAACCACAGTTGGATGCTAATTGCACAAACTAAAATAAATGTGCTTTTAAGGAAAGTTTAAACTTGAGCAGAATGTACATGTTTTGTTGGACTCTGCATGTAAAAGATGGCCTGCAAAAGCAGAGATTTTAGGGTAATACACATTGTATTTATAATGTATTTATGTATTATTCAATCATTGTGAATAAGAAAAAAATATATTTTCATTGCAAATAGAAATACAACAAAAATAGTTTAAAATATGTGATCTCTCATGGCTGTCAGTGTTTTAATGGGCAGGTAATTACTGACTATTTTATGCTTTATGACATAATAATGACTTACTATGTCAATTTTAATTAGCTTAATCTTTTCAGTTTAAGATAAAAAAGAAAGCCTTTGGCATTGTTGAGTTTTATTACATAACCAGACACATTAACCCTTACTATAATGAAATGGGGTTACAACTCTCTTGTAAAAGTAGGATTTCAGGGACATGTGAACTAAGTACAATATAAGTGAAAAGAGTAAAATCTATTCCAAAAGTTGACTTAAATCTTTGAGTTACATCTGGACCATAACCATTGGACTTTTATATTTATCAAAAGTGGCATAGTATGGCATATTACCTTGACAGTGCAGAAGTGGAAGGAGTAGCAATATACTGTACAGTGATGGTCTGAAACCGAAAGCAATATTCTGCCAATATCTGCAGAGCAATGCTTTTGCAGGATTTTGTATTGATATAATGTCATCTGTTGATGGATAGATATGTAATAAGTCCATGAAGCTAATGACACCTAGCAACTCTGAAATAATTATTCATGATGTAAAGTCATTAAATAAGTTTGAAAAGATTTGTAGTTAAACCAGACAAGCAGATTCTATCATAATGTTTACAGAACCAAAATAGGACTAGGGGAAAATGGCCCAAAATAACTTATTGTCTTTCTAAGATACTCCATATGAAAGTATTAGAGTACGTTCTAAAACCTAAGTGTTACAGAATAATCTGAAAGGAGAATGTAAGGCAGAAAAAAGAGGGATCTTTTTGATTGTGCACAGCCTATATCTTTAATTGTATGTTTTAAATGCTAATTGTTGCAGTTTTTTCAGAAGAATCTGTGTCCATTTTTCCTGAATAGAAGATTTCAGCTGCCCAGCTGTCTGTAATTGTTGTCTACTGTCCTCTTCAAGATGCTCCAAACAGTTTCAGCAGGAGACATATCCAGACTGAAGGCAGGCCAGTCAAACACATACACTGTGTCAATGAAGCCACACTGTTTTAAGTCTTACATTGTGTTCTTGAAATAAACACTTTTGGGGGAAATACTGTACCTTGATAGTAGCATTTCTGTATCCCCAATGGTACTTTCACACATAAGTGTTTTACACACAGTTTGGTCAAGACTTTATCAGGGGCCCGTGTACATAAAGGACCATATACTGATGTGATAACTGTGGTCACATTAGAGATGCATGGGGAATAAAACTCTCCTGTCCAAAATTTTTACATTACATTACACTATTTTTACATTAATTTTTACATTGAATCACCAAGTGGAAATACACAAAGATTTGTTTGGCTAGTTTTATATTGGGAGCTGCCAAGGCTGCTGATACTGGAGTCTGTTTTACTTTTGTTTTTCTTCCTTTTCAAAAGTCATAAATATGTCCAGTTTTCTTTATTATTACACATTTCAATAAAAAGAAAAAAAAAAAAAGCCTGGTTACATATTTTGCACATTTGTGCAAAATGTTGTGCTGTAGACTGATTTAAAATCAACTAGCAGCCTTGTTAGCCTCCTGATTAAAATAAACTGAATCATGTGGCACTAGCTTAGTCAGCAAGTAACTTGGGTACAGAGGTACATGTTAGAATCTTTATTTTTTATTTTCAGCTCCAATGTGAAAATTTTGATTATTTCAGTTGATATGTGGTCATTAAATAAAATCATTGAAAATTAAATAAAATAAATAAGAATTATATTCTCAGTGAAGTTATTATCTGGATAAATGAAGGATAGATAAAAAAATGAAAAGTAATTTTTACAGGGGAAATGTCAATATTTGTAAAAGATCACTAATTAGGAAAGAACTTTAAAATGTACTATGTCCTTGTTTCTGTGCTGAGGTGATATATAAGGCTTCCTTTAATAATACAGGGCCAGATTCCATTTGCAGGACTGTGTCC
Organism: Melanotaenia duboulayi; assembly: GCA_026261665.1. Taxonomy (NCBI): domain Eukaryota; kingdom Metazoa; phylum Chordata; class Actinopteri; order Atheriniformes; family Melanotaeniidae; genus Melanotaenia; species Melanotaenia duboulayi. The sequence continues at coordinate 5,558,624 of CM047988.1, read as the reverse complement.
TGAGCCATGATCAATAACCATTGTGGCCTCTGATGCAACGCCACATCCAACACTGGTTTCCAGCTTTGGCCTTTTCATACTGAGATTTCTTCGTATTCCTTGAATCTTTTTTGCAATATTGTCCACTGCAGGAATTAAAATATCTACAGTACCTATTTAATCTTTTTATCTAATTTTCCATAGAATTTTTCTTTTTAAACTAATATACTGTATGACTGAGAGAGTTTGGTGAGTTACAATGAATCCTTGCTTAGGAGAACTAAGCCTTTATTNTTTGGTGAGTTACAATGAATCCTTGCTTAAGCCTTTATATCTAATCCTGGCATCTTCATATTTCACAAAGAAATTATACATGTAATGTATAAACTGTTATGTAATGTGTTTTATTGCCTCTCTCACACAGGTTATTGAAGACAATGTTTAAAAAAAAGCACTTAGAGAAATGTTACACATCATAGCGCTGGATAGATCTTAATTCTATCCAGCACTTTGAATATTCTCAGTTAATTTACACATGCAGTATAAATACATATGGCATCAAATGAAAAGGCTGTATGTAAGCAAATCTGTTCCCAGCAGTGTTGCTTAAACAGCTCACCCAGCTGTGTGTTCCATAATAATGAATTATGATATACAGTGCCAAACGTATGATTATTTTACTAGAACAAACTAAAGAAATGTAGTTTTGTATTTTTTTTTTTACCTCATTTTGACTGTAAAACTAGGGAAGAAAATACTCAGATGTTTCCAGAAGAATGCAATGAAGACTTTTTCCAAACTCTTGATGCATATAAGAGCTGCTGAAATTGTGTATTTTTAAAGACTACACATGACTGGCAGAGTCACCAACTCCAAACAACATGAATGGATGCTGTTTGTCATCTAAGCCGGGGCCTTTTCTCCAGGGTATTTTCCCATTTATGACAGGATTTATTCTCTCCATCTCTCTGCCTTGCACTTTTTATTTCTTTAATATATGTCCTGACTTGCGGGCAATTCCTCATTATTCCTATCTTGATATCTGCCACTGTTAATGAGTACAGGGACTGGAGTTGCAGAGTTTGAGCATTTGGATTAATGTGGGTGCTGCAGTGGGGTAGTTTGGGAATAGTGCGTGCTCTCACAGTTCATTACTGTGGATATATGACATTTTAAGGCTGTGAAACGCCAGGCTAATGATGCTCCCTGGTAAACACTGGAGACCGCCAGCCACTGCACCTGAGAACGTTCTTCTAATAGTGGGGTTGTCAGCATGGTGACAGGTCCACTTCCTCCTCCTCCTCACCTTCTGTACCAGTGCCTCCTTTTATTGTTCGCTTTTTTTTTTAAACTACTTTGCTAAAAATGGGCACATTTTGAGAGTGCATGCAATGGACATATTAAAATGATGAGCCTGAAGTAGTTTTTCTTAATTAATATTTGCATGCTGTTAAAAGATTTTTTGTGCTGAACAGCGCCCGCTGGAATGATGCAATCTAGAAATTCCCTTTGCTTCAGATTTCGTTGAGTTAGCTACTTGAAAGATGTCATCATGAGGTCATCAGGCTGATAGAGTTAAACCACAACAAGATATTATGTTCTAAGGTGATGCTCAATTATTTTTATATGCAATGTCTGTTTTTGAGAGGTGAGAATTAACATTAAAGCACCTCTTTGGATGATCTTGTATTACTTGAAACAGAGGGGCACAGTTTTTGATTTTTCATACTTTTGGGATTCATAATGACCAATGCTTCTTATCTAGTCAGGTTTATGCACACACTGAGGAGAAAATATATTAAATAAAAAACACTGAAAGTAACGGGTAGAAGCTCAGGGGTAAGAGAACCATTTGTTGGTAAAGTACGTCATTGGCGTGACCTCAGAAGATGCCTCACTATTTATTTGAGGACAATGATGATTAATTCATTCATTTTATTAGCACTTCTTGGCAGACCAATTACGCCATTTAAAATGCTCTTCAGTTGAATATACTGTGCAACACTCGTCTCCTCAATGGACAGGAAACTCAACAGAATTCAGTATTTTCATATACTGGATGCACAGAGTCCTCTGAAGTATTTCTACAGTGCACACTGAAGTAATATATTTGGTCGTTCATTTGTTTGCTTATTCATCTTCCATCTTCCATACCTGGTTTCTTTAATTCAGAGTGGGGGTGCTGAAGTCTATGCCAGGTCCCGGAACATATTTCTTTCCTATCATAAATATTGGATGGCCATACAAGCGACATTATACAACAGCGGTATCATACATCTTAAAAAGGATACATAAAATATTTGTTACCATTTTAAAATTCCTTACTTTCCAGGGTTAATT
>CM047988.1:5541932-5555005 GCA_026261665.1 Melanotaenia duboulayi | reverse complement strand
TATATATATACATATATATACATGTATATACATGTGTATACAGACATATAAAATAAACAAATGAACTTTCAAAGCTTATTTAGCTCATGTTTGTTGTACTAACTGTGGGACAGTGAAAATAGGAGAGAAAAAAAAAACATTTTTCACATCAGTTCTTGTTTTAAATGTTAGACAACCTTTAGCTCATAATTTTTAATGCTAATGATAGTTACTCTGCTTTGATATAAACAAATTTGACTTTCAGCACGGACACCGTCCAGCACCAACATGTGCCACCACTTATATTATATATCACTGCTCATCCTAAACTTTAAAATCCTCTTTTTAATTCATTTGATTCTTCGTCTTTTCCATAATAAAGAACGAGATCATGAGATTTGCATTATTTGCGTTTGTTTTCTGATTTTGCAACAGTCCATGCATCAGTGTTTTGTGCCAAATATCATACAGATATGACCGAGGCTGTAACAAAAACAATAGTACTGTATATAACACTCTAATAAACCAAGTTGGATTTTCAGACAAGATCAATACACAATAATCCATCCAGGTGCATTTGCCTGCTCAGGTGAAATGTCTAGCTTACCTAGGTTTAGCAGTGAATGCCCAGTGCAAACAGTTTGCTACCATCCACTTCACTTCTCATAGACACTGCAGCCAATCTGGTGCATAGAACTGCTCAACTGTGTCAGCAAATTCAACACAATGACTAGTAAAATTTGGCAGGATTTCAGCTTTTGTTGAGATTCTTCACCATTGTACAAAATATAAGCACAATGCCCCAGTGTAGCAGCTTACATGGTTTTAATGAAGTCCTCATAGCAGAAAGGCTTGCTATTCCTCTATCCAAGAGTCTATTTAGAGACTGTCTTTCGGCTTCCACACTGGGGATTCTGATTCTCTGTCCTGCTTCAGCTGCCTTTGTGTTGCTTTTTTAATATCATCCAACAATGATGGCTAGTGAATGTTACGGTCCCCATGCACCTTATAACCTCCAACTTGCAGACCACAACTGCAACATGTATGCAGTCATTCGTGTGCAGTGGCTGGGGGATATAGCTCCTGATCAGTTGATGACTGCAGGGCTTGAGTGGTGCATGACTCAGGCATTGCTAACACAAGATTTGTAGACAGAGGTAGAAAAGGACTACATGTCACTACGTTGTAAAGTCCTCTGTAAAATGTTGGGTAATTTGTAAAACTTTTAAAAGGAGTCATGGAAATTTGACAACATCAAAATGATGAGTACATTCTAGGTCTATGACACTTTTGATGCACTTTGACATCTTCTTTGACAAATAACCAGGCCAATGAGAAAGTTGGTACACATAGCAGCCGCAGAACATTAAGCTTTCAAAAGCCTAACTTCTTTTCTACAAGACCCAAAATCCAGTACAATTTAAGAAAAAATGTGATGCATGTTGAGAGAGACTTAAAGCTAGGAGGAGGAAATTAAAGCTAATTCTTTCCTCAATCAGTATGGGAAGTGTGAGATAGAAGACAAAAATAAAACTGTCAAGCTTGGAGTACTGAGAAGGGAACAGTGAGAATACTGGGAATGCAGTGTTGCATTAGTGTGTTTTTCTGCAGGAAATGGATGTAGATTAAGAACGTATCTCCAATATCCAACAGCTCTCGAATGCCCCTCTTTTTTAAATGTGTATTTATTTAGATTTTTTTTTTCAATAATGTATACTGAATCTAAATAATTCTCCCTTTTAGATTTCATTCATTTCAGTTTCATACAGTTCAATAACACTGACTGGGTAAATTTTATAGAATGTTAGTTAGTATTAGATATTTAATTCCCTAGTTTGGCTGGAGTAAATCTTTTAAAAATGGACAACAATGTGTAAGATTTAGCAACATCTGACAGAAAATTAATGCTTTCCGTTTTTCTGTTCTACAATTAAGAAGGGAAGATAATTGGAACGGGATATGAAACATCTGGTTCTCTGCCAGTAGGTCCTCCAACACAGCGAAACTAATAAATGTAAACAAGTAAATTACTTACATCTGAGTACTTGCCAATATCAAGTACCGATATGAGTACCAAAAAATCCCTTTACAGTTCAGTGGTAAAGAGGGTGAAGCAGATGCGATGACTGAGTGGTTAACTGTGTGTTATATGAGTCATCCTGCATCCTCTAAATGCAGTGTCGGAAAACTGTCAGAATCTTCATAAATAAGGGGAGTAGTGCTTTTTAATGGATTCTGTTCTCCACTGTGACAAAGCACCAGTATGCCCAAAACAAGAATCTTTCGCTGCGATAACGCCAAATTCATACTTTTAATATAGCACGAGTAATAAAATGTGGAGAGCAGGGCTGATCTGTGGTCAGCTGGTAGTGCTATAATGTTGCGTTTGCCAAGAAGGTCATCATTTTCACCTAGTTTAGTAGTTTTTAGTGGTTTCAAGTGTTAATGATTTTTTTTTTCAGTTACGCAGATTTATCTCTTTATTAACATGTTACATTTGATGGAATACAAATTTTCACATTGGTATTGGTTTTGTAGTATTGGAACACTTTTATGAGTACAGAGTACGACTACACGCAAATGGTATCGGACCGATACCTGACACCGGTATCAATATAGGTGCATCCCTAAAACAAAGAAAAGAAATCCTCTAAGCTGGAAGAATTCTTGTTAAGTTGTTATCCCTATCATATCCTCTGTTGGCTTTTACTGCTCCGATTTCTTGACAGTATTGCTTACTGTAACTATATTACTAAAAAAAAAGATGCCTTTAGTGGCATTGTAGATAATAACAGTGAGAACCACACATCGACAAAATATGGCCTGGGGGCCAGAAACAGCCATTGGACTGTTTTAATCCAAACCCTGATATCCTGGAATGAAAGAGAGAAAAGAAAAATCAATATGACATTTTGTAATGGATCTTGAGGTGAGTGAAAACCAAGCCTGTACTGACATTTTACCTGATTCCAGAACATAAGGCTCTCTATGTTTTTGAATTAGAACAAACCTCACGTTTTCTTTACCAATGAAATCAGAGTCAGCAGTTTTGTCAGCAGAACCAAGCTTTAATTGCTGAAGAAAAAGAAAAATAAAGAAGTCAGTGTTGCATTTAATGAACAACAACACTGTCATTCAGTATGTTTAATGTGCCAAAAGCATTACAGTTTATATGGAGTACAACATTCTCACAACTTTAATCACGCATGCTAACCATGCTGCAAACCATCCATCATCAAAAAACCAAGAACATTCCTAAAACTACCCTTTGATATAGATAATAGGTAGGATACATTTTTTGAACTTTTTTACAACCATTAATTAGCAATTGAAATTATAGCTGCTGTTCGACAAGCAAAGCTGAGCAAGCTTTTTTCTAATGTACTGTAGGTTTTTCAAAGATTGTATGATTGAGGTGGATATTATACAACACCCATGTTTTAATTTAAAACCAGTTTGGCCTTCATTTGGTTTGACAAAGTCAATATGTCTTTCAAAAATTTAATTTTGAACACTTGTGAGCTAAAGGCACTATTTTAGAAAGAGCCTCACCAAAATCAACAGGGATGTGGATTATTTCTTAATAATAAAGTTTTAATAAGTTTCAGAAGGTTTGTGATATTTCCCCTGTAAAATTATACACTATTTTAACTGGAAATGTACATCTCAGATTTATCTGTTGTCATATTCTTTTATAAGGATAACTGATGGATAACTCATTTCATTGCAAAAAAAGTATTTTCATCATTCACATATAGGAGTCTTTTGCCTATAAGGTGTTAATGTTTTGTGCGTTAATATTGATTTGGTCATGCAAAGAAAAAAATGGGCATGTAAGATTTGTTGAAAGGCATTGATCACCTCAGAGGGCTGACAACAAGCTCTTTTTTCCCTTTTTATTTGTGGCAGTGTCACTGTGCAAATGGAGGTCATATTTCAACTTTATCGAGTCCTTTGCCATCAGCGTAGCAGCAACAAGGAGTCAGCATAAAAAAAGCGCCTTCGGGTAGCAAACCCAACCTCCCATTTGGGGATAAAATATGCCATCCAGACAAAGGAAGTATTTATCAAGACTAAAGTTGACAATGTCAACAGCATAGCTAGTAGCACAAGCCCACCACACCACATTTGTAGTTACCACAGCCTGCCGGGGTGGGGGGGTGGGGATGTGGGGGGACTGTGCTTGCGCATGAGACAAATTATCTTTTGATTTGAAATGGACCATTTCCTTAAATACCTGTATTCCTAATGAGTTCACCCCTCCCCTCCTATTCCCCAACAAGCTCTCTGCTTGTCTTTCCATTAGTGTCCAGGGAGTTAGCGGCAAGCTGCCCTACTGCCGGGCTGCCTGAGTGATTAACTAAGGCTTGAGGCTGACAGGGTAGCTACAGCTGACAGAAGCAGCGGGGGTATAATGTGGTACTCTTATTGGCTAGGTGGCGAGGAAAACAGTGGATGGGTTAGAAAAGGAGCAGAAAGAAGGAAAAACCAGGCAGGCAGAGATGATAGAGCGAATAACAAATGGACAGGGTGAATGCAAGAAAAGAAAGGGAGAAAGATGAGTGAATAGAGTTGGTAAGGAATAAAAGATGGGACTACAAGTAAAAAAAAAATAAAAGCAGAGGATGACAAAACTGAAATGTACATTAGTGAGTTTCTTAAAGGGGAGAATTATATAATTAAAATGTAGAAAATGATGCAAGAATAATGATAGGGAATCATTGAGAGAAGAAATGTGAAAGGTAAAAGAGGCTCAGACAGGAGAGAAATGCACAGGCCTGCAGGTGGAAGTCTCTTGTGAGATAACAGTTAAGGCTATGTAGTGATAGAGGCTCAAGCAAAACTAATGATGTCGTCCAATTGAGAATAGGCCATCTGAGACTAGTTTATATCTAATGGATGGTGCAGTAGGCTGTGCAGGTGTTTCAGACGGCCTTTAGAGGAGTTCTCCCTTAAGCCCTCCTATGTATAGAATGGCTGGTGGTATCAGGTTCCTCTAAATCATACAATGATGGGCGGCACTTTGTTTTCTGTGCCCAGCCAGTGACTGCTGTAAATCAAAGTGACAGTTATGGGCTGAAGTCCAACAAATGCTGATGAGAGGTAGAATTTTTTAGAGATTATTCTCCTGTGGTTGTTGTGTTTTGTATGGAAACAGGTTCATTAGCAAAAATGTAACGATTCATGATAACAGACAAAAAGCAGACCTGTTTTCTCTATCTGATGGCTATCACATGCCATTTTTGTTTCGATGAGCATGCTTCAAAACAAGGAGTCCCTCTGGGATTTGCAAATTAACTATTTACCTTCACCAGGCAGCAATTAAAAATTTCCATTTATAACTTTGGCTTGAACACTGAAAAATTGGACTTAAAAGCTGATTTTACACTCCCTGTCATATGTCAATCATATTTTCCCGGTGCTGTAGTATAAATCAAAAGTTTCTGCTATTTCTGTAGCTGAACATTTAATTTCATCCATTTAAAGGACTAAACCAGTGAAAAAGCCATTGGTCTAGACATGATGAATATTATTGTGCCAGCATATTTTCTCAATTATTATGCATTAGCTGCAAATAGAGAGCATGTCATGCTGAGGTTTTTTTTTTTTCCTGCGTAAAAGGCCTGGAGGAATCCAACAATTTTGGTGGCAATAACTTGAAAAAAATTCTGAGGGGACAGATAAGATTCAGGATTGGAGTAGTGCTGCACATTAATTTTCTCTTCCATATGAAATCATGGTGGCAGCGTTTTCCCACTAGAAAATGCTTGGCTCTGTATTTTGTCATCTTATTAGTGTCTTCCTGTCCTGCTGCTGCTGTGGGTACTTTCCATATATGACAATATGACAAGCAGCGCAAAGCCACTGGGCACCTTTGGGTAAGGAAGTGTCATTGAGTAACGATGGGAAGTATGCTGAAAAATGATAAATTCTGCTTTTAGTGGAAGTTCTACGCCCATATCTTCATTATGCTTCAATACCCATGGTTATTATCATTTCTGTTATTAATGTGTGGGTGGATATTAAAAATGGTACACCTCTGACAATTTGCCATGAAGAAAAAAGAAGTCTAGTTGAATTCATATTTCAAATAGATGTAATAAGAACAAGAAAAGTTCCATATTTGAAAATTAATGTAGGCTCCAAAAAGAAATTTGTCTTTTCTCTTTAGAAGCCATACATACACACAGAGACACTTTCTATTATCCTTTGTACAGCTAAAATTATTTTAGTTATTCCCCTTCTTTTTCTTCTAAAGTAAGAAAAACCATGGAGATGTCAAATAACTCTGGAGGAGAAAACACTCAGCATAAGAAGATTCACCAAGTGGCAATCGAAATACTGCAAACTGTCATTTGCCATCTCAGTTCCTCTGCCGGCGTTGTCCTTTGATGTCCAGTTAATTACATTAAATTATGATTAGTTCATAATTCCTTGTCATACACAAAAGACAAGAATTGGTTAAAAATTACGTTAAGTTATGCAAATTTAGAGAAGACAAAATATAAATTAATAAATAAGTAATCCTTGAGAGTTTGGATTCTCATGAAGGGCAATTTATTGTATGTACAGCTACATCTAAACACAGCCAGAGTTGAAAGATGCAAAATTCATAGCTGTTATCACATCCATGGCTGCTTCAAGGAAGACTGACATATATGCCGTTGCACAGTGCAGCCAATTATTTCTCTCTCCAAGCGAGTACCGCTGTGCTGACTCTCAAATACTGACACATTCAGCAACAGCGTTTGAAGATTTCCCCCCTTCACCTTCTCAGTCTAAGAAAAGAAGAATTGCTTCTTTAAGTGCTCGTCTTTGGAATCAAGTCATACCAATCAGCCTTGCGTGGACTCGTCCAGAGCTTTTATTACAAATAACTTAAAAGCAGCACTTATTTTAGTTTCCTTTCACTCATCAGCTTCGATGCAGTGGCCACAGACGCTGCGAGGTCAACATGAGGAGGAGGCTGCAAACAGACTTCAGAGACGAGACCTGAAGACAAAACAAAAAATCAACTCAAAATAAAGGTTTATATCAATTACATTAAAGCATGAAATCATACCCACATAAACCATCTTCAAGTCAACCATTAGCCTGTTTCATTATAAAAGAAAGCTCTACCTAAACAGCCAAGTAGGCACTTGCACGTGTATTCAAAGACCTGCTAAATCTGCTTTGTTAAACATCATGGATCATTAATGAGAAACTTTTCTACTGATGATGATTTGCATAAAAACAAGAAAACAAAAAGCTACCACAGTGTTATCGTTTACTTTCGGGGATTAACAAAGTATTTTCCTTTCATTTCATCAGAGCGATGACAGTTTCTTGAAAAAGCTGTGACCACATGCTGACTCTGCCTGGAAAGATTTTATTCTGTTTTGCCTTAGGGGTACTTAGAGAGATCTGAAACCTCCTAGTCCGTCTCTTTTCCATCTTTTAAAGTCATTTTCTTAGCTACTAATTCTAATAAGAACTTGCTCATGATACTATATGTATGTGTATTATGTTAAGAGCACATTTCTTACTATACATATTTATTTGATTGCAAAGTTGTGGATTAATCCCTTTGAGAAAACAATTTGTTTTACCTCATTCTTTTTTCCATTGAGTGACTTTGAGGAGCATTTCATTGGTGTGAAATGACTTACAAAGCAGCAGCCACAATTCTAATTTTTCTCTTTTAAAAACAATGTAGATAGAGTGATGCACCTTTTTTACATATGGTTGGCCGACCACAATTAAAGAGAGAGAGAGAGAGAGAGAGAGAAAGCGAGAGAGAGGAAAAAATCAAAAACAAAACAGAAATGAAATATGAGCTGTCACTGCATTAAATTCACCCACATCATAAAGCACAGCATGATTCCCTTGCTTGCTACTTTTGTCTGACTAAAAGCTGAATTCAGGAGTCTATTTTGGAGAAGGAGATGGTGTGGTGTGCATCCTACTGTGGCAAGTTAAATTGATTTTGTTTAGTATGTGGTCAGACAAAATGACAGAATATTTGGGATTCCTCTTAATTTTCAGACACTATCAGGCTTTATAAAAGACAATTTTGACCACTTCAGACATGGAACACATTTTAAAAAGATTATAAAATATATTCAGTATTTAAAGACAGTTTTCTGAAAAAGGTGGTTAAATTGCCAATATGTACTAAAACCTTTATTTTTCTGTTTTAAAACTGGAATTATGTGATTAATTTGAAAAACATTTTCTTCCTATAAATTATTATAAAGAGAGGCACTCTTACAAACACAAACCCATAATTCCTGGCGGAAAAGTAGAAAGCCACACTAGTAATTTGTTGGCCCCTGCTTTGATTGTGTTGCACATTTACTGTGGTACTATTTCAATTAAATTCTATAATGTCAGATTGTTCATTTAAGTCCAGATTTTGTAAAGATCTTCTATTGATGACAGGAGAATAGGTGGTGTTTTAATTGTTTTCCATCAAACCCCAATGATTCCCTTTAGGATTAAACTCCGACTGATGGACAATACATATATGATGATTATGTCTCTCCTCCCTGAACCAGTCCTACAAAATAAGCCTATTTTCCTCTGTTTGTTCTTGGATTTTCAATTCAGGTTGAATACTTTTTTGTTTGTTTCCTGTTCCCATTTCACACCTGGTCCCTTGTTACTGATTGCCACACCTGATCCTTGTTTAGTTGTTCGCTGTATAAATACATCTTGGTTTCTTTTGCGCCTTGTCTGTTGTTCTGGCTTGTCATTTTCTGTTAATGTCTGTCTCTTTTAATTAAAGTATGGAGGTTATTTTAAAGCTTTGAGGCTTCAGTCTGAAGCGGAGGCTATAGCAAGTTCTCAAGAGTACACTCATAGTTTTAATCCAATGTCAGCAATAAAAATCCAGAACAGATTATTTAGTGGCTTTATTTTATTTTATTTATTTTTTGGTCATTTATACTAATTATTAATCATTATACATTAAGGCTAGTTCAAAGCACAACTGAGTTACATTCTAAAATGTGCAAGACATTTGTTTAAAAGAAAAATAAAAACTATTGTACACTCCCACACACTCTAAACCATTCCAAATTAAACAAAAGACTACANTTTGCTGGACCAGTTTGACATGCCTGCGTCTAAGCCATTCCAAATTAAACAAAAGACTACGTGTAAATGATAGCAAGCCAAGGTAAAAGGTGCTTGATTTAAAAACTGGATTAAGGTCTATATAAACATGGCCAGAGAGCCTTCCTGAGGCAGCTTTACAAATGTTCATGATTGAATGAAAAGTGGCATTTTTAAAATTATTTAAATGAAATCCTTTTAACAGATACCAATTTAAGCTATGGACACAATGACACATTGAAACATATTTTTAATCTATGAAGCACGAAGCGAAGCAGCGGTGGCATGCAAAGCATTGGCCATGTGATAATGACGTTGTCTCCAAAAGTGTTTTAAATCACTCTGCTTCACGAAGACTGATGCAAGCTCTGGAGCCTTGATATAATTTTTACATCCCTACTTTGAATAAATCCTGGCTCTTGTGTCCACCTGCTTCTTGCATAGTTATCCCACTTTTGGTTTTACTCTTAACTTACATTGTGGCATGGTGAAATGTTGGGATTGTCTTCTTTTTTTTCTCTGCAGTGGTGTCTGCTGTAATTGATATAGTTAGCATACTGCTAACTTGACTTTATCATTTAATAGACTACTGGTATTGTGCAGTAAATTGCAGTTAAATGCAAAACTACTAATCAGGGCTCCAACCAGAAGCCTTATTAATTATGAATCTGACACATATTAATTTAATAAAAAAAAAAAAATTAAACCCAACACAATAAATTGTTTTCAACAATACTTAAGGTTTAGTGCATTTTTTTTCAAATTTATTTTCATTCATGATGTTTTGTTTATTAGAAAAATAAAAACAAATCTTAATCCTTTTTTTTTTTTCCCATTAGCCTGCTTATATTATGGGGTATCAAAATAGAACTGTCTACACATTGCTGGTGTATCACTGCCAACAAAGTTTGACAGTTTAATTGACCCTCAAGACTAATAATTTCACAGAATCTCTTGATCATGTGATCCCAAGTATTAGTGACTTGAACTGGAAATGGAGCGTATACAATCTAATGAAGCGCTTCCATTATGTAACCCTAAAAGGTCAAAATCGGTGTACATTATACGGTTAAGCATTCCACTGTGTGAGACCAGGAGCACACTTCTGCCAACACCAAGAACATAACACAGAACAGGGTTAATAGAGTTCAGATGACACTCATTTGCTGTTTATCAAACTTCTGAACTTTAAGCTGAGACCTGTGGCCTTGGGAACAAGATGCCATCAGAACAAACTTCCTCAAGAGTTTATGGCCTTTATATTGTTAGTGTAGTCATTTTTTTAAATTTATTTTATGTCTGACAGCTAAAATCAAAGGTGTAGTAATGATATAAAGCAATATACATTACCAATAATGTATTTATAAAACTTTTGCATTCGATTTCCATTTAAATCAGTAACTATAAGATTCCTATTATGGTATCAGAAGCTACTTCTTTCTGCTGCTACTGTACTGTAGCATATATGTATTGCCTAAGTGATTCATGCAAATTCATCTTATTTCATAATTTTCTTGTGAGGCAAGCGCTCACCTCCTGATGTGATGACCCACTGACCTGCAGGGAGATGAAAAGAATGTGAGCATAGATCATTTCTTGAAACTGCACACAGTCCGCCCACCTTTAACAAATTACCTGGAAGTAATTACCTCAGACTATTTTTTTTCCCCTGCCAGTCCAAATTACAACAAGCAGCTTCATGGAGAAACCAGACTGAGAAAGCAATAGCAATGACAGAGAGAGTACTTCAGGTATTTAAGCATGTTTCTAACACTGTATTCTTATATATTAAGATATTTTATTTATATAATATTTTAGTCTCTTTTTTAAAAACAAATAGGAATGGGCAACAAACAAAATGTTGTTCAACATTTTCAAGACGCACTGGAAATATGGTAGGTGGTCAGATGAATGGGGCTGAAATTAGCCATAAAACGTAGAATTGGCTACTTTTAGTAGGGGGAATGGGAATGGCTGTTTGCTCCATATATTTGTTGGCCCTGCGATGGACTGGTGACCTGTCCAGGGTGTACCCTGCCTCTCACTTGTTAAAAATACTGGGATAGGCTCCAGTTTCCCCGCAACCCCTAATGGACTAAGCGGTAAAGAGAATGAATGAATAATAGGAGGAATGGACTTGGCCATCCCAAGCCAGACCCATTCCTCCTATACCTGTGATTTGTGTATGTATTCAGCCAGTGAGCAACATCTTTAACAAAAACTGTATTGACGTGACTGTTGGCCTATCCAGAGGGCCTCCTCCCCTCAACCAATGACAACTGGAAAAGACCCCCTGCCAACAAAACATTTGTTGAGAATCTCAAACTGAGGAGAAATGAAATGCGTGCCTACAGACATGACTTCCAACAACGTAAAGTGAGTCCCAAACAGCAAATCGACTGCAGTGGAAATGTATGAAATGTATGAAACCCTTGCAGTGGGAATCCAGGATTTGGGAAGAAATGTGCTGCATGGTGTAACTGCTTGTCTCGGTCATTAGTAGAGAATTATGGATTTAAGCCTCCTCTTGATAAAATTATTAATTTATGTACTTAATTACTGTTATTTATTTACTTTGAATTATGGAATTGTTCTGACCGGAGGGAACAGAAAAAGAGAGGAGACAGCAAAAGAAGCAAAACGGAAAGCAGAAAGAGGAGACAAAAACATAACAGACAAAAGGCAACGACCCTTCAATCCAACCTAACACCAAAAATCAGACTGCTACACTTGTACAGAAATACACCAGAAAATGTCCTACTGCTTTTACAGAAAAACAGAGCTGACAGTAATCAAGATTTCTCAAAAAAAAAAAGAAATCACAAATGTATCACAACAACCAAAGCACCAGATACACACTCAGAGAGAATGAACTAAATATCTCTTAGTGTATAAACCATCTGGGCAACTCGGTGACTGTGTCAGCATGCAGAGTCTGAGGAATGAGGAGTCATCTGTGGTGAGGAGTGGTGAGTGAGATCATGCAAATGCAACCACACCTCCACAGAGGCTAGAGGCAGACTAGGGCAGCCCAGAGACCTGGGTCATCAGTAGCAATCCTGGAGCATGAACCCAAGCCACCCAACACCAAAGATGACCCCGGTCCCACCCAGGGGGTGGTAGAAGACAGCCCCGGCCAGAAGCCCCCCACAGTCACAGGGCATAGGCCCCGGCAGGCCAAGATCCACAGCCACCAACCCCTCCAGGCACTGGCCATCCAGGGCTGCCAGAGTGAAGGGCCCAGGGCCCCAAGAGCCCAGAGGCAATCCCTTCCTCCCCAAGGAAGAGGGCCCACACCATACCCAGGGCACCAGGCCCCCCCAGACATCCACCTGGTATGGGCCAGCATCCACCCCGTTGTTCCAGCCGCACGTCCTGGGAACTTCCACCCCATATAATCCCCTCACTCACAACCTCCCCAGCAGCCCCCCATCAGCTGGTCAATCCGAGTCATGGCTCCCAGGACAACCGCCTACCCCCGCACATCCCCGGTGGCGCCCAGAGGGATATGGGTGTGAGAGGTCCCCATTGCCCTCAACCTCCTGACTGTTTATGAAATGTGTGTTGTGTGTGAAATGTGTGTTGAAATGTGTGTTGTTTGCAATTACAACTGAGGGGCAGATTTTCCAACTGCGATTAACTGGTGAGAACAATCACTAAGATAGATAAATTAATAAATACCTTGGCATTCATCAGTGTGTCATTTTGTCAAATAACATAATTACTCCCAGTTAGTTCTGAGAGAGGTGGAGATGCTGAGGATGGATTAGGGCCAGACGGAAAAGTTGAGATAACCTGTTCAAATTATGGGTACGGCAACATGCCTTTGCCCTTCTTGCAGCTGCCACGACCTGCTGTCAGTTGCCACATAACCATTTGTAGTGGCACAGATCTACAGTCTGGGGCAGCTCTTTGAAACTTTCAGGTGGACTGGACTGAACAGAGGAGAGTGCCTGCAACCTGCACCGGGTATGATACAAAACTGTGATAGTGTT
>CM047988.1:5460458-5472269 GCA_026261665.1 Melanotaenia duboulayi | reverse complement strand
TTGATTGATTGATTGATTGATTGAAATATTCACATTTAATTAACTAGTCATTGTTTGTATTTATTTCCTCTGAATCATGTCTTGGTCACTTCAAACAAAGAACTTATGTAATTAGCGTCTTGAGACTGATTTGATTGGAGTAAGTGGAATTTATTTATTTAATTAAGTACTCTAATACTTTAATGGTTTTCCATGTTTCCATTAAGAGAAAAAGCTTGGTGATGCACAAAAATTTCCAAAAACTAACAGTAATAAATTAAACTTAATATTTTATCTAAACATTATTAACATTAATGATGCTAGATCACTACACCTTAATGATTTCATTATATTCTCTGTTATGATTGACTAGTGTTTAATGGAGGTTTGTTGTTTTGCTACAACACTTCTGCATCTTGCCAAACACATACAGCACCTTGCCGTTCAGCTCCACACATGATGGGTATCAACTGAGTACTGAGGGATTAAGAGGCATGCTGCTGTGCCTCTATGCTTTCCTTTAATTTACATAATGACAATAGCAGGCAGAAGAAAAAGCAGTTTCTACCATCTGAGCATAATTTAGACATATTTACGTTATATTTACTTTCCACTGTATTCCAGTTCATGCTAATATACCCTTCTTTTTTTTTCTTACTCTTTATTAAATATTTGTATTTACATATTTCCTTTGTTATTCAAAAATGCAAGATATCTTCCGGATGGCTTCCAGAAGGAGGTGGACTATCTGTGCAGCCTCTGTAGGGTCCAAGTATCACCTCATGCAACCAGTAGTGACACTGAGCTTACACCCAAATGCAATAGTGACCTCCACTAGTGGTGGCCTCTACCTAAAACCTGTTTTGAGGCTGGTCTCATTGTTTGTTCTCTACTACATCTGCTGTTGATTTCATTAACACCAAGTAACTGAGACTGATTAACAACTCCTCTAATACTTAAGTGACCAGAGCAATAACCCAGAGGTTTAACTGATTTGATGCTAAACTGATTAAAAAGTGCCCCTTTAATTTTTCTGAGCACTGTTAGCCACATGATCAAGCTGGAGTTGTAGGTGTGTCTAGGAATTTACAATTAAACGCGCCCCAAGTATTTAATCTAATAGTGTTTGGCCTGCTAAAGTAAAGTGATTATTTCAAATATATAATAATTAAGTAAACTTATTTTAAATTTTACTTAAAGGAATGGGTCATTTTTGAGCCACGTTGTTCCTTAAAGGGATCAACATCCAGTATGTTGAACATTAAACAGTCAAGGTGGTTAATTTGTTAATTAATGCACAGTAACAGAATTTGATTATACACAAAAACAGATGGTAGACTTCATTATGGGGTTTTTCTTAGGCTACAGGGCACTTTTTAGCAGAAATTTTGATGAAAAAAAAAATGTTATTCCTTTTTTACATTTCTCTGGATAACATAAGTCAAACACCAGATTTTGTGTATATTTTAGTAAACTAATTTCAATCACGGTTGCAGTTTAGAAGGGGATGATTACCCTGTGTAGGATTTTGGATCATATTTTAATGGAAATTCATTCTGAAAGGAGATAAAATGGTGAAAGAGATCTTCACAAGGACAAATTAGTCACCATTCCTGAAATGTGCAACTTTTTGACCCAGATATGTCCCCAACTTTAAATGTAGTCTTTAAACCTGCCTCAGTACTACTTATTAGTATTGCAGGCAAATGGTTCATCTACATGTCAAACAATGGCCCTGGACAGGCTCATTTATTTGGCACTATTTTCTATAGAGACTGACTACTTCTGGACTATTTATTCTGAGATAGGCATCAGCTACTTGCCACACTAAAACCCTACCACCCTTTTAGAAATATGTGAAGAAAGCAACAAAGAGAACAATTTGTCACTGTCTTCTAGACGAAAATAAAAAAGACAAGAGTAGAGAGGTAGATATAACGGCAAATAATAAATAAAAGAAAATGAAGGAAGAAATGTCACTGTATTGGAGAAATTTAAAAAAAAGAAAGCACAGAGATTAAAGTACTTATACTACGAGGTCCAACAAAAGCATGAGAGAACACAGATTGAGGGGAATTGGAATTATCTCATAAAAGGCAAACATTGTATAAAATAATTACCGTTGATTGTATCTTTGTGGTGATATTAATATATTAAAGAGAAGTGCATAAGCTTTTGAGTCTACCAAAATAAATCTCCCCAAATAAAAGAAATGCTCAAGGCAAACTTGATTTAGCAGCTAGTCTCTTTAAAAGCTACAAACACTCCTTAAATTTAATCTGCTCATCGGAAGCTTAGTCAAGTAAATCAATGTGAGGTTTTGTTCACCTATTGTTGCCATGGTTGTGCTTGAAGGTTCCAACAGTACATGATTTACTTACTCAGAGAGTAACATGCCAAACTGATTTAAGGATGTTATGGTCAAAATCTTGACCCAAGAAAGGAATTCCTTTCCTGACACTGAATCACTGCTAGACATGAAGCTTTTAAGAAATGCAGTTTAACATTTGTGGAGTTTGGATCTGACAGTTTAGGTCTGTGTGTTTTTGGTTCCGATACTATCAGAGGGGGGTAGTAATGAAGGACATTTACTCCTTTTCATTTATTTGAGTATTTTTTTGGGGGAAAAAGGTACTTTTTCTGTGTTTTATGATCTATTTTGCGTTCTGTTTCTTTTGGTTAGTCTTTATTGTCGGTTTAAAGCCCTCATGTTGTGTTTCAGTTCATATTTTGGTTAATCTTGCTTCATGCTTTATATTGTAAAGATTTCCTCCTTGTTTTTTCTGTTGCCTTTACTTTCTGTTTTTGAGTCACACCAGGTTCTCAGTAAGTGATTGCCACACCTGCTCCTTGTTTGTATTTTCCAGGCTTCCACTTATTCAGATTGCCAACACATTGTTTAGTTTAGCCTCATTCTCAGTCATAAGTCTTGTCTCGAACTCTAGATAGTGACTTTGTGTATTTCTCGTCTTCCTGCTACTGCAGCAATTTGAATATATTCAAAAATAAAAACTTTATCTGCCACATCAGCCCAGTTCCTGTCCTTGAGCCTGCATTTGGGTCCTCTTCAACCTTTCTTTGTGACAAAGACTTTTTCAATGCACAATCACATCACATTGGCAAAAGCATCTTAGAAGGGTCATGAATCAAAGGGCAAAGCATGCATCACATTGCTACATGTGGATTCAATGTCCTTTAAAGTACGATAAGAGAAAGTAGAGAAATGGAGGAAGGAAGGCTTTAAGCTTTTATTTGAATGCAGTGCTTGTCTGGACTGGGAAATTATTCCAGATCTGTTTTGGACCTCTGCAAAATGCTGCCGTACTGTGTTTACTTTTTGCCCTTTGGATAGAAAGTAGGCCAGCCCAGATAACCTAAAGAACCTAGAAGGTTCACATGTTCACATATTTCAGAAATTAATTTAATTTTGGTCCAGAATCATGAAAGTTTTTTTTAAATATAATTATTCAAGTGACTGGTAAGCAGTATAAAGGTTTAAGCTGATGTGATGTAGTTGTGTTTTCCAGTTTTCATTTGACAATGGGAGCAACATTCTTATATTGGAGCTTTATTGTTAAAATTTTTATGTATTTTTCAGATTTTTATCTTATTCGTATTAGTAATTTAGCTATTTAATCTATGAGGAATTACAGATAAAATTATTTTTAAAATCTTGTAAGTTAAAGTGATTTGATAGGGCTGACTAAGTTAACTGTACTCTACTGTAGAACATGACCATTATGACCACCTGCTCCATGTTTCTTTCTCTGGAGAAGATATGTCAAAAACTGCCACCCAGTTTGACACACAGGTGCAACAGCACTAAGCTCCTAAAATATTCAAACGCAGATTTTGGTGATGTCATCATTAATTTTTTTAAGGCACTACTGTCACAATCCATGGTTGTGATTTGTGAGATGGAATTGTATATCACATCCTTATCCGGTTGTGTTATGTAGAGCACCAACCATGTGAAATGACAGGATAAATCCAGAGTGAAAGTCAAAAAAAAAAATAAAGTCCAGCATAGATTCTCTCACTGGCTAGTTTCTGCTATCCACCTATACAGTACATTGTTGATTTAAGGCAAAATTCAGTGTGAAGGGGAAATGGTGGATGGTACATTAAGATGTAAAAAGTGGATGCAAGACCAAAGTAAACATGATGACATATGCAAGACATTCAAGGTAAACATCTCCACATAAGGTGAGTGACAGATTTCTCCAGGGAATAAAATTATGACAATTGTAAAATTTTGGTGATGGACTTACTGTGAGATCTGCGACATTTTGTGCTGTTGACAAATAACTTAACTCCTGTCTATCGGTCAAGTTGACTTCTTTTTATTCTTTTTTGTGGAGGCTTAATGGCTGCAGTTTACTAATTTTTGGATTAGATTAGAAATAAGTACCAACTTTAAGTATTTGTTTTCCAGACTACTTAAAACTGTGTAAAGGACTCATTGCATATTTTATAAAATGTTTTCTGGTTTATAGGCAGTGTTAATACAATGAATTTGTATCTTAAGTGCCACTGTGTCCTGTACATCTGATTATCTGTTCTGTCCTGCTGTGGTTCACCTTTCGTCAGCAGCACGCATGTGTTGATTAGCTCTCCTCTTACCTCTTGTCTCTGCTAGATTGTCTTGCTTGCATTGTGTACAGTGTCCTGTTTCTTATATTGACTTTCTGTGTATTGGTTTTAGCTGCCTTTTTGACTTCAAGCTTAAGGCCTCTGGACCTCTTACATGTTCCCCGTATACATGGGTTTCATGCCGGGTACTCTGACTTCTTTCCATACATGTTAGATCAATTGGTAACTCTAAATTTTACATTAGGAGCAAGTGTGAGCATGCTGCTTGTGTCAGTGATCTGTGTTGAACTGTTAAAATGTCTAGGGTGTACTCGGCCTCTTACCTGATAGCAGAAGGCAGAAACTCCATCAATGTTTCTAAATTTTAAGGACAAGTTCATCTTGTTTCAGTTCCCCTAAAGAGCAATCTTGGATCATTTGATGTAGTTTGTTTATTTTTGCCAGCAATGTAGTGTTAATATTAATATGCAACACTTTACAGATGAATTTCATGAACAAGGCCCAGTACAACTCTAGCTTCACAGAGAGACTGAAGCTTGAAGTTGAGTCTGTTCCACCTCTAAAATTGCATGAGTGTCACTTACACTCTCCTGAAGCAGCAAGTCAAAGCGTTCCAGATGCCTGTGTTGTTTTGGCATCAAGAATAAGATAGAAAGACGGCTATATGCATACTGCTATGCAGACACCATCTTAACCCTTTGTAGATCTTTGTAGCAGATCATTTTTACAAGAATTGGCATATTTGTACACATCATCCATTGCCCCTTATTTGGAAGCATTCACTAAGTACCCCCTTTTTAAAATGCTTGCTTGAATTTCCACTTAATCCATGTGTGACCAGTCGTATTAAACACAACTGATGTAATTAAAACAATTAATCCAAACAGGTTTTCAAGCTGAGGAAGCTTTAGATTTAAAGACCTGGATTAAAAAGCTATAAAAAATAATTGTGGCAGTTTTTTTTTTAAGTCTCAGATCTGATGTGGATTTTTGGTGTTACATGTACATCAAAGAACACCCAGAAATTATCTGTAAGATTAACATCAGGCGTGATAGCATTTGAAGTGTCAATATATTTAGAAAAGACTTCACCCTATCTTTCTCCCTATAGTACATCTGAAAATTATTACAAAAAACACTGAAGAGACTATTTCATGTAGAATTCACTCATGACCAAATGATTTTCATCAAAGGCAGGCTCGCATCCAACAACACATGAAGACATTCCAACCCCCACAGATTATTCATCAACACACAAAAACAAAACCATCATAGACACATTAGATACAGAAAGGAAAAACATTTGATTGAATAACCTGGTAATATTACATATCCATGCAACAAATATTGGCTTTAGGGAATAATTCATTAGCTGGATCAAAATTCTACCAAAAAACACATGTTGCATATTTAAAAAGTAGTTCCCCATGAATAGTTTGGCTAATGGAAGATCACTGTAAGTGTAATTTTACAGCATTAAAGCTAATCCCCTAGTAGTAAATGGTAGTTTGAGCCCATACTGAGATAGAAGACATGTTTGGGGTGAATTCTGGGCTTATAACTTATAGTNGACATGTTTGGGGTGAATTCTGGGCTTATTGTAACTTATAGCTCATTTACAGCTCTGCCAGGTGTTTGGGCCAGAAGTGGGCCAGATGTCATTTGCGAGCCTTACTTGGATGGTAAGTCTCCTGTGGGCCACATGTGGTTCAGATGCCAGTTGATGGCCTGAACATGGATTAAGGCAAGTATTTTGTGGACCAGAAGTGGTCCTAAAATGGGCAGCCTGCCTTTGGGCAACTTCCTTGTGGGTGAGATGTGGTGGTTATGTGGCTGAGTTTTGGCAGTCACACTCACATTTAGTCAATGCTGTTAAGTCAAGGCTAAATTTGAGCCAAACATTTTGTTGCTATCTGGATAACTTCTCATATAAATCTAACCTAAGAGTATTGTATTTGTATTCTAAATAGTTTTCTTCTCTGTTTATTATGTACTAACAGTAATAAAAAATATGAATAAATAAATAATAAAGACTCTCATTGTTGCTCCAATGAGTCCCTCCTGAACATGTTTGGAAGATTTCCAGGAAGTTCAAGGTTCAAGGTTTTTTTGATACCCCGGGGGTAGATATGTTTTGCACTAACAATGGTAGCATTTGGGATTCCCTAACAAAACAAAAAAATACATTGAACCTGACAAGACAGGAACTCGATCCAGTGACACAAACAAAAAGTGCTCAGGTTCCCATTCTAAATTGATATAGCAGCAAGGACAAGTAACATGAGCTCAAACTGGATAAAAATTAATTAAAAAACACAATATAATAACAACGATAGTAAACCTTGGGAAAAAAAAATCTCTGGCATAAAGACCATAAAAAGAAGATAAAATTTAAGAGTCTCGATGATAGAGCTAAAAATAAGATGAATACTTACAAAAAAATACACAAAATGCACACACAAAAAACACAAAACAAAAAGTGTTCTTATAACACTTTGTCCTGTACCTTGGAGCTAAAAAAAAAACTGTCTGGAGGGAAGAAGTTCAAATTCACTCTGTAGAGGATGGGATTCATTATTAAGAATAGATAAAACCATCATCTGTACCTGTTTAGTGTACAGGAAGGCTGGACAAGTCTGTGACTCACCAATCAGGCGAGTGCATCATCTCACTATTTGGTTCAAAAGGTTTTTTGTGTAAGAGAGGTCTGACTGAACCGTACCACCAAGCAAAAAGATCTGACTCAAAAAATAGAACAATAAAGGAAAGTCAAGGTCATTTGGTCAGTGTGATAATGCACCAGTTTTCTAAGGCACAGACGCTGATGGCCTTTGCCTTTGCAGACAGATCTAGAGAGAGTTTTGATCAAAGTTCAGTTTTTCGATAATTATGGTCCCAAGACATTTATGTGATTGGACTTTTTCTATTTTCTGAAAACAGCATTTGTGAATGAAGCTAAGGCTGGTTTTAGTTCAATGAGTCCTTCTGGAAATTGGCAGATTCAAGGTTAAAGAATCAAAAAATATCAGCTCCAGGTTGCAGCCACGTCAACATGAATTTTCAGGTGTGGATGTCATGCCCTCTTTTCCTCCCTCTGCTCTGTAGATGGTAACCTCTCTCTTTTTCTCTCTCTCTCTCTCTCTTTCTCTGTCTCTCTCTCTCTCTCTCTCTCTCTCTCTCTCGCTTGCTTGCTCTTTGACTGAGTGTGTGAGAGAGAGATCCTAATTGCAGGATTGAAGACAGCCATGCAAGACGCTTGGCCACCAGCTGTTCTTCATCCCACTGCCACTATAAGTGGCCTAGTGAAACCGCAACTCTCTGCCAGATCGTTGACTTCATTAACCATTTTAACACAGCCTGGCTCCTGCATCCTTCTTCAAATCATTGCTTGATCTGAATTTATCCTGGGTTGCTGGTTGATATGTGATCCTCATTATATCAGCGTTAGCTGGTAACCAATAAATCTTATTCTACTGGCACACCTGCACGTTTTACACACATCAGCTGCACTGGTACACTAGAGAAATGATCAAATGCTCATTCTAAGGTCTGACAAAAACAAGCTTTTGCCTTGTCCCACCTACTCAACGTGTAAAGTGCCAACTTTTCTNCCCACCTACTCAACGTGTAAAGTGCCAACAAAAATGGAAGAAAATGCAGCCTCAAACAAGCTCAAAGACTGACTTGTACTGTATGGCAAACTTTAACTTTAGAAGTGCAAATGATGACTCATTGAGTTTTTCTTTTTTTTTCTTTTTTTTCTTTTTACTTTGCTGCTGAGACCTCTTTTAGTTCTACAAACCTAGTTAGTTGCTCTTATACCAGCTAGATTAATTACCAACAAGCAGCAGTGGAACAAGTCAGCGCTGGGACCCAACGCAAGACGGACCTTTCCATCACAATGTCAGCCTCACACCAGTTCTTCTTCTTTCCTTTCAGCTTTTCCCTTTAGGGGTCGCCACAACAAATCCCCTGCTTCCATCTCCTCTGCATTCTCTTCTCTCACACCAACTACCTTTATGTTCTACCTCACAACATCCATAAATCTCCTCTTTGGTCTTCCATTAGGCCGCCTGCCTGGCAGTTCCAACCTCAGCATCCTGTGTTCACTATCTTTCCGCAGTGCATGCCCAAACCATCTCAATCTGTTCTCTCTGGCTTTATCTCCAAAACATCTAACATGTGCTGTCCTTCTGATGCACTCATTCCTCATCCTATCCATCCCCGTCACTCCTAAAGAGAACCTCAACATTTTAGTCTCTGCAACCTCAAGCTCTGCCTCCTGTCTTTTCTTCAGTACTGTCTCTAAACCACACACCGTCGCTGGCCTCACCACAGTCCTGTACACCTTTCCTTTCATTCTAGCTGATACTCTTTTATAGCACAGCACATCTGACAACTTACTTCACCAGTTCCAACCTGATTTACTCACTTCTTCACTTCTTTTCCACACTCTCTATTGGTCTGATCATCCACCTTTTTCATCTCTACTCCCTGTAACTTCCTTCTGCAAGCCTTCATTCCTCTCCTTTCCAGGGCATACCTCCATCTGCTCCAGCTTTTCCTCCACCTGCTCCMTGCTCTCACTACAGATCACAATGCCATCTACAAACATCATAGTCCATGGAGATTCCTGTCTAACCTCATCTGTCAGTCTGTCCGCCACCAAAGCAAACAAGAAGGGGCTCAGAGCTGATCCTTGATGCAGTCCCACCTCCACCCTGAACTCCTCTGTCGTACCTACAGCACACTTCACCACTGTCTTACAGCTCTCATACATGTCCTGTACCACTCTCACATACTTCTCTGCCACTCCAGACTTTCTCATACAGTACCACAGCTCTTTTCTTGGTACCCTGTCATATGCTTTCTCTAAATCCACAAAGATACAATGTAKCTCCCTCTGATCTTCTCTGTACCTCTCTATCAACAACCTCAAAGCAAATATTGCATATGTAGTACTCTTTCTTGGCATAAAACCATACTGCTGCTCGCAAATGCTTACTTCTGTGCTCAGTCTAGCTTCCACTACACTTTCCCAGAACTTCATTGTATGGCTCATCAACTTTATTTCTCTGTAGCTGCCACAACTCTGCACATCTCCCTTGTTCTTAAAAATTGGCACATCACACTTCTATTGCATTCCTTAAGGCATCTACTTACTCTCTAAGCTCTTGATGAACCGCCTAGTCAAAAACTCTATAGCTACCTCATCTAGACAACTTCATACTTCCACACTTATATCATCATAACAACTGCCTTTCCACTCTCCATCTGTTTCAATGTCCTCCTAACTACATCCTAACTAATCTTTGCTACTTCCTGGCCCACAACAGTCACCTCTTCTACTTTTCATTCTCTCTCATTTTCCTCGTTCATCAAATCTTCAAAGTACTCTTTTTAGCTTCCTATCACACTTCCAGCATCTGTCAGTACATTACCAGCTATATCCTTCCCATTCCTATCTCTCTGCCTTGCCAACCTGTACGAGTCTTTCTCTCCCTCCGTATTGTCCAACCAAGCATACGAGTCATTGTAACCTCTGTGTGGCCTTTGCCACCTCTACCTTCACCTCATGCTGTATCTCCCTGTACTCCTATCTATTCTCTTCAGTCCCTTCAGTGACTCACATCTTCTTAGCCCATCTCTTCTCCTGTATTCACTCCTGCACTTCCTTATTTCACCACAAAGTCTTCTCATCTACGTTTCTTCCAGAAGACACACCCAGTACTCTCCTACCAGTCTCCTCTCCCTGTCTTCTTCATCTTCCTCACCATCAGAGTCCTCCTACACACCACTATTCTATTCTGTCTGGCTACACTCTCACCTACCACTACTTTCCAGTCACTAAATTCCTTCAGGTTACATCTTTTATATGAGATGTTGTGCTCCTACCTCCACTCTTTTAAGTCACCCTTATGTTCCTGCCTCTTTTGGACGAAAGTATTCACTACAGCCATTTCCATAATTTTTGCAAAGTCTACCCACTGTCCTTCTGCGTTCCTGTCCTGGATACCAAACCTTATCGGATCCTCATCACCTCTGTAGCCTTCACCATCATGTCCATTGAAATCTGCACCAATCACCACACTTTCACTACTGGGAATATTCTGTAACACTTCATCCAGCTCACACCAGAATTTCCCTTTCTCTTCTAACTCATATCCTACCTGTGGAGCATAACCAATNTCTTCTAACTCACATCCTACCTGTGGAGCGTGGAGCATAACCAACAACAACATTGAACATCACACCTTCAATCTTTAGCTTCAAACTCATCACTCTGAGACTCTCTTCACTTCCAGAACATTCTTAACAAACTCCTCCTTTAAGATAACTCCCACTCCATTTCTCTTCCTAGCTTCACCATGATAGAAGAGCTTGAACCATGCTCCTAAGCTTCTACCCTTGCTACCTTTCTACCTGGTCTCCTGAACACACAGTATATCCACCATTTCTGTGCTCATAGCCCAACACTGTGCCTAATTGGCACTTGCCAGAGAACACCAGGATTGGCAAATCTGTCACTGGTGCCCTGAATTCTTCATAGATGAGAGCAGGGTCACATTGAGCACATGTGACAGAGAATGTTATACAGTCTGCAAAATCCTCCAGCATGACCAGCTAGGCAGTGGGTCAGTAAGGGTCTGGGGAGGCATATCCATGGAGAGCTACACAGACCTCCATGTGCTAGCCAGAGATATTGCCATACAGCAGCTACCCAGGTCCATATGTAGCTGCAGACCTCCATCTGACTGCCATTAGGTACCTGCAGGAGATCCTCAAACCCATTATCAGAGCATATTTGTTCTATCCACTGCCACTACGTCACACCAAAGACTATCCAGGGACTGACCGATATTCTGATCCAGGTCTGGGAGGAGATCCCTCAGGAGAACATCTGTCATCTCATCAGAAGCATGCCCTTACATTGTAGAAAAATTAATTTTATTCATTATTTCACAGCAGGCAGAATGTTTCTAGTCGTTGAATAACACACGGCTGATATTTAAAATGGGCTGGTTTCAGAGATGAGGCCAGGACCTTAATTAATCTTAGTTAAGACAGANGGGAGGAGATCCCTCAGGAGAACATCTGTAATCTCATCAGAAGCATGACATTTAAGTTACCTTTCTCAGTTTAAAGTTTGTTTTAGTTAGTTCAATGCAATGTAGTGCTGGATTAATTTAAATAAACCTGCCAATACTAATAAAAAAAAAATAAAAAAAATATGAAAAG
>CM047988.1:5431499-5453923 GCA_026261665.1 Melanotaenia duboulayi | reverse complement strand
TTTGTATAAATACAGTACCAGTCCCACTGAATGAAAACCTTTGACTGGTAGTGTTTGATAAAAAATCCTTAGTACCATTGTAATAAAGTAAGTCCTGTATCACTCTTTAGGAAAGAAGGTGTTCATATTCTGTAGGGTGTCAAAATTGGAGCAACACTGACATATGTATTAAAAGATGTTATACCCATCCAGAGCAGGACTGTCCAGAGCTTCGGTAATTCTATAATTCATGTATAAATTAATAATCACAAATCTAGTCCTTCCAACCAAAATGAATATTTTTTGTTAAATTCAATGCTGTTCTTTGCCATTGCAATTCAGTTCCTTCCTTTCAGGTCCTTATTTGTTTTTTATCTTCTTCTTTCTCCACCACTTTCCATCTCTAACTTTATAAGCCAATCAAAAGCCAGGTTACCGTGGTAGCAGGCACAGGGAACAAAAGCCATAGCTACAAAAATAGAGCCCTTGTTCAAACATGCAATATGTTACTCGGAAATTAAATTCAGCTACAAATAACATGGCATCATATCAGTGTATTCCATTCAATTCTACCTCATTGCAAAGTTAACATTACACTAGTGGGTTTATTATTTTGAGAGGCAGAAGGGAAGAATGTGGAGGTGGCAGTAGAGAATGCAACTGTAGTGTTTGGACTTTTTTACAGAGTAGTGTATGTCCTACATGATCAGTTTAAAGTCACACTATGTACGTTTCCAAGCCTTAAAACTCTGAGTGTCTGATTCGTTTGATGGCCCAGTGACAACAGCACATATCTAGAGCCGTTGCTACCCATTAGTTTCCTGAGGCCAAGAAACTGCACTTTTTTCACAATTTTTTTCTTTGTGTGCCACTGCGCCTGAGTTTCACATGTCATACCACATCACATGCTAGCAAAACGATATCAACACACCGGCTGTTTTGACCGCACACTGTGACCAATTCCGCAAAGAAAAACAAGACATTTTTTTCTTTTTTTTTCTTATGATACAAAGAGAACAAAAAGAATAAACAGAACAAGAGACAAGAGCAAAAATAGAACAATAAATGACAAGATAGCACAACAGCAGCAAATCAAAGCACATTAAAACAACAAGTATTTGTAAATTTAGGTATACTTTTTTCATTCATGTGGACCAGACATTTCAGTTATTTAAATTAACTGGTGAAGCTCTTTATGAACCCAGCGAATGATGGAATACAACTTTTCCACTTACTAGCATGAATATGGTATTTACAAGACATTACTTGATACAGAGTAAAAAGGGAAAGAGCAAGAGACAAGACAAGAGTTAAGGTTAGACTGTCTTTCAATGGCTGCAAAAGGGTGACAGTACAGGCAGTATGCAAGATGGATGGCGAATTAGCGTCGGTAGGGGAGGAACCACTGAGAAAATCTGCAAATGTCCCATAGTGCGTCTTTAATAACACGCGTAACAATATCAGCATGCATAATAGTGATTTACCTGACACCCCAAATTTTCCTTAACTTGTTAGCAAACATAGTTGTCATAAAGTAATGTGTTACAGATTAATTCATTTAATTAATTGATGACTTATTGATGTAATGGAGTGCATTGCTTCAACTAAT
The DNA here is from genome assembly GCA_026261665.1 of Melanotaenia duboulayi. Taxonomy (NCBI): domain Eukaryota; kingdom Metazoa; phylum Chordata; class Actinopteri; order Atheriniformes; family Melanotaeniidae; genus Melanotaenia; species Melanotaenia duboulayi. Next base: position 5,452,335 of record CM047988.1, on the reverse strand, counting down.
ATAAAAACAGTGTCACGTGAGAAAAGAGCTCCATGAAGAAACTATAATGGTTTGGTCTCCGAATACATTTTCTTGCATACCTTGACAACTTTGACTTTAACATTTTGTCTTGATTACATTTATCTCTTTGTCCTCCATTTAGTAGTTTTTTTTTCTCCACCAATCATCCTTAAACTACAAAGTTCACCAGTCTGTTCCGCTCATAAACTGATGCTGCTGTCTCCATAGCCTTAATAGCAATATTGTATTTTTCCTTTTTACTTTTCCCCTATTGTCTGCAAAACTCTGTCATTCTACTAATAAAAAAAAGAAAAAAATGAAATCATTCTAAAACTTGATTTAAAAGAAATCAAAAGCTTTTATGATGATTACATAAACATAGTTATTTTTGATAACATAGAACATGCAGTGTGAAATTTTTGCATCAGTGGAAAGAAACTGGATATATTTTGCTGAACCTTCTGAATGTTAAAGACTGCATAGTTTTCTGAACATAAAACTTTATTGTTTTGACTAATTTTGATGGAACACTTCTATTGAAGGCTGAGGCTGAGAAACTGCACTTCACACCGTTGTTTTTCAGCCCAGGGCATCATTTTACAACAGAATTTTGCTTTATTGCACCATACCAAACCCCAGCAACTGGACGTCAACACAGTGGGTGTTTTAAATGCACACAGTCTGATTTGACAAGAAATCACAAAACACCATTGTCAACGGAAGTGAGGAAAAGAAAGATGAGGACACAGCGAGAGCTATAACAAGAGTTACCATCAGACTGACTTCTACTGGCAGGATAGTGCTCCGAGAGGAGACCGGATGCAAGGTGGATGCTGCATTAGCCTTTGTTAGGAGCATCGCAGTAATAAATTGTGCCAAAGTTCAGTAGTGTTGCTTTAATGTTAAACATTGGACAAATGGACAGTAGCCACAGGCTAATTCTGGCATACATTTTTATGTCCAATCATATGCATTTTATATGCATTTTTCCATTTAAATAATTTTTTTTAAAAGTTGTCATAACATATTGTTAACCAGTAACTGCCTCTTGGTTAATAGATTTATGATTATTGTATTGTTTATTGTGGAAATGTCAACATTAATCACAATCTGTCCTTCCTGTCACGAGATGGAGAGCTGGGTGAGCTGGGTGAGCTGGTCTTTTTATTTGTTTCTTTAAAATAACAGGATGCATTCCCTAATGAGTGGCTTGAGGGTTAGTTTTTAGCCTAGACAAATAAAAGGTGAAGGCTTTATTTTCTTATCTGTATTTGGTGTTTGATTTAGGCCATCGTCTAACTGAGAAAGTTCCAAAAACCAAAGCATGTTTTACATTTTAAGAATGTTACTATTTCATTTCACGTACTGTACTTCATTTAAAATAAGCTGTGAGGTCTAATGAAGTCAGTTATGCAAATGGATATCAGAAAAGAGTTTAAGACATTCACATGCCCTCTTTTCCTTCTGCAGGAAAGAAACTGTCAAATGCATGGGGTCGCAACAGCTGCTGAGGCATTCATCCAGCAGCCTGAAGTCCTGTCAAAACTCTAACTGACTTTTGAGGCCAAGCCAGAAAAATGCAGCAGTCTGGAGACAAGCAAGCCACCAATGCTCATTATGTGGAGATCTTGTGAGCAGGGGTGGGCATGACAGTCCCCCAGCCATCATGATCCTGAGAGTGCTCAGGTCATGACTGAGAATTCTGCCCTGCTCCTGTGAGCTATAACTCCACTACAGTCATCAGTGTCAACAAACTGTCACCTCAAATCTTTTTCAGACCCCTACTGACCAGTCAGCTTTGAAGTGAGACGCGCTTCTTTGCTTAATTGTGCCATCAAGCAAAGCAAGTAAAGGCGAACTGAGACATACAGGGTCCCTTTTCAGAGATCAGGGAACTGTAATAGTGACAGGCTTGACAACAGGATATGGGGGGGTAAGGGAAAGAGTGTTAAATTATAGTTTCACTAAAGGCTCTTTTCCACTAGTGTCTACTTGGCTCAACTCTACTCTATTTGTGGGGTTTTCCACTAGAGGTTTTCCAGACCCAGCAGTATTTCTTGGCAGCTGCTCAGCCAAGGTTCTAAGTGAGCTTAGTCAGGCTAAAAACATGACGCGTACACTGTGACTGGAGGTCACTGATTGGTGAGGGAGTGCCATCGAGTCATAAAAGCAACTCTTGGACCCCACTATTTTTAAAAACCCGGCAACCTGACTGTGTTGACTTTATGTTATATTTTTAGAAGCAAATACTTAAAGACGGCAAGCACAAAATACAAACAGAACACATGGTTAGCCTTGGTGGCGAGTTAGCTAGCCTGTTAATGTGAGATACAGTTTAGCCATGTCAGATACACTCATAGGACCATATTTACAGAAAAATATGTAAAAAAGATATTTGCCACATTTACATCAAGGATCCCAACATTTTATTTAACCAAGGTACTTTTGTGTTCATGGAGAATGCTTCAAGAATTTTTTTTTTTTTTTACTTTTTTCTGTTTTTTTGTTCTTTATAAATCTACTCTGTACAGAAATACAGGCAAAACCATCATGTTTATGTAATTTTGTGTATATGATGTTTTAGAAATCTGATATTTACCACCATGTAATCGGTGGCGTTGGTTAGTCTGTCTGTCTATTAGCAACCTAATGTAAACAGTTATATATATATAAAGGACTCTTTGTTATGGGAAGATAGGGATAATTTTTTGCAATCAGAGCTTTAATCTAAAGAAATATTGACCAAAATCACTGGCAAGAAAAAAAAATAATAATAATTACAACGGCTTGGTGGATGTTTGCTCTCTCCGAGTGCTTCTAGTGAGAATATATTTCAGACAAACACATTAGCAAAAAATATGTGAGCAAAGGCTTTCCTAAAACATTAACTGCATGCAGTTTTATAACATTTAATTTGCCAACTCTCTCTTTCTAACCTAAGCCGTTTTATGGAAATGGGGGACTCTAAGTGTAGACAAATCATTTTTGTATGCACATCAGTTACATTTTGGGCTTCATCTGACCAAACAAATACATTCTGTCCACAAACAAAGGGAAAGTTTTTTTCTTGTGTGTCTAGGAGCAAACACTGATCTTTTTTTGTTTGCTCAGATGAAATTATTCTGTGCGCAAAATTATTTTTTTCTGCTCACAATGTAACTGATGTGTTTGCAAAGAATCATTTGTTTGTACTCAGAATGTCCTCTTCTTGCTTAGCAATGACAAACAATAGAAAGGCCACATGTACTCCCCATTTCTTCATCAGGCAGGTAATCGATCTGGAGTTGACTCAGTGTGTAATTTGCATTTAGAAGCTGTTCTTGGGAAAGCACAGTATACAGTTGCAGAAGCTTTCAATTCTAGTGAAGCAGAAGCAAGTCCACCAGAGATGACAAGAACATTAGTTGTAGCCAAATTGGTGGTTCAGGACATTTTGAGAAAAAATGATTGTAGTAGTGAGCTTGGCAATGATCAATGATGCTTTTCATTTTAACCTTTTCACGCATGTATTAAGGAACCACATGTACAACATGGTTTTACATACATTATTTGACTTCTATATACATGTACAGAGAGGCTTTTTGTATTTCTTAATCATATGTTACTTTTTATTAAATTTATTGTGATATATTTGTCAAAAAATGTAAAAATATACCATCCCCACCCATGAATATATTAGAAAACTGGTGTGACATAGGTGTCCACCGTGGTGCATGAAAGGGTTAAAAATAAATAAGAATGAAGCTGAAAGAAATAAAAACCTCTAGGATGTGGGCCTATCATTGTCCAAGTCCAATATCAGAAGAAAACTAAAAAACAAAAGGAAAAAAAAAAACTGCTGAAACATGCGTTCACTACGAGGTGAGCCTGAAAAATAGAAATACTAAAATCAACTTAAAAAGCACTCATGGACCTGTAACTACATTTCTTTCTACCCTTAAAACTAAGATCAGTCTGTTCCAACAGTATGGCATGTGGAGTGCCTCGTTAACTGAAGCATACAAGATCATCTGTATCACATTGGGGAAAGTGAAGGTAGTGGGTATGCATTACTTTCCATAGAAACACTCGTGGAAAGTGACAATATGGTAGAATACAGACGCGGCTGATGGATTCTGAAGTGTAAGGGGATAAACTGTCTGCTCACATCAGCCAAAAGCGGCAAAGTTGATTGGACAGCACTTCGCAGAATGAAAGAACAATGAGCAAAAACATGCTGCAAAGCAATCCATGAGTTTTTTTAAGCAAAGAAGTGGAATATTACGCAATGGCAGTCACATAACATTAGGCCAAATGGAGGATGAATTTCACTTGGTAAGAAAAAAAGTACCAATTACATGATGAAATTAAATTAAACAAATAATCTATTCAACCTAAGAGGCAAGTTTGTCCATATGAACTTTGGAGTCATGCCTGCAATAGATTCTTAACAAATAACAGAAATGGAAATTTTATTTATGGTTCTGCTAATTTGCCTCATTGCGTTTAAGCCTTTGAAAAAAAAATGGGCTTCAATACATTAAGGAAGTCTCAATTTAAAATAGTCAAAATGTTTCTTAACCTTACTGCATGTAGCTGCATGAATTAAATACAAAATATCCAGTTATTTTAATGTGTATTCATAATGGGAAACAGCAGCTTAGCCAGGAGACGGTGAGGGTAATGTCAACATGCCCTGTGGGAGCCAGTTTGGCTTGCACTATTATCTGTAAACTGCAACTAACACATTGTTTTTTTTTTCAGATGCATCACTGTTGTTAATCTTTTTTTGTAATGGAGCAGTACCCTTTCCCCTCAGCTACTTGTTGTATTTTGCTATAGAGACATAAAAAAATCCATACTTGTTGGGACATTGGATAATTTCTATTATTACGTTGAACGTAGGCCTGACTGCACCGCGTGGAAACAGAGGAGGTTTAGTTTGTTCAAGCAGGATGTGAAGTTATAATAGCAGGAATATAAACCTGATGATTACAAACCAGTTAATCAAAACTGCAGCAGGTTTCTACGTCTGGATTTAGCGTTTCCATATTTTTTGTAAATACTTAATAAGGAGTAACTTTCAATAATAAAATTGTAAGGTGTCACTGGAACACCATTTGTCTTAAAAGTCTTTTGTTTTAAAATACTGAATCATTGTGTTAAGGTTATCCCTTTGAATCCAAAAGGGAGACACAATGGGAGGCAGGCAAAAGGTGGCTTATTGCAAAAGTTAGAAAGCAAGATGACTGACATCTAGATGAGATCAGAGCTTTAAAACTGAGCCAGTGTCGAGTCCAGTGTCAGGAGTGCAGGGGAGTGTGCAGAGATAAGAAAAAAAAAATATATAAGGGCATCAAAAACCTGAAAGCAAGTATGTTTTCCTCCAGCTGGACTGCAGCACAGAGACATTGATGGTCAGCATAATCTGACCTGGCAGTGTGGAAGTGTTAGGGATGTGCCTTTAAAGATCTCTTGATTAAGGGAAGAGGGTACAGCTGGAGGGTTTCTGCTCCAACTCCACTATAGCTTGTTCAGTCAAGTCAACAAAAATACAAACACAAGGAAAGGGGGAGAGCACCTTATGTGGCCACAGGTTAGGGATAAACTGCCTCAGATGTGGAGGGCATGTTTGAGGTTGATGTGACAACATGATTAGGAAAACGTTGATTAGATCATCTTTGTCATGAGTTAGAACATGAGATTCTCTTACGTTATTAAAAGAAGATCCAGATAAAGCTTATCAGCTCAATGTATCGTAGAGTTTAGGAACGCTCTAATCTTCCCAGATCTTAATCTAATTTATTTGTGTTCAAAACACAGCCGAGAGGAGGTTAAATGTGCCTGGATGCTTAGCTGCAGATAACAGATGGCTTGCTCAGCATTGCATGTTACCGCCATATCATGTTTTGTTCTGGTGGATCTGTCAAGGGGCATTGCTTGTGATGTTGAATGATAATGAAATATTCAAGTTAAAACTGTTATGCTTGATGCAAACCCCAGAGTGACCATGCACAACTCTATCTTTAGTGTTTGCAGGATAGCGGCACTTGAGAACCAGAGTTTGAGATGCAGATTTTTGTTGTTTCCCTTCTCCAAAATACCTGATTCACCCGATGATGGAGCAGGGTAACAACAAGAAGCTGCAGTATAGCAGCCCCTCGAGGACTGAAGTTTGACACCTGTGGAATAAATCCTTCATGAACAGGTTTGAAAATGACTCGGTCAGTATTAGATGTTTTCAGCTGCGATACATTAATATTTTCCTCTAAGATAAGATACATCAAATATCTTTATAAAATGTAATGTGTTAGGCCTGTCAAATGTTTAAAAATTTTAATCTCATTAATCACGATTACTTACATTAAATTTTTTTTTGTCATTTTCATGTCAGGTCAATGTAATAATAAACATCAACAAGAAAGAATTGTTCATCAAAAAAAAATGATAAACAAAGTAAGTCTGTCATGCAATAAATATATATAACAGACACACACAATTCTGTTAATATAGACATGGCATAGAGCACATTTTTAACAAAATGTTGACAAAAGACTAAGTACAAAAGAAAAAGCTGTAAATGATATGGTCTGCCACGAGCACAGGGACCACAGCAAAAGGCCCGCTGTTAGTTGGCCCGGTGATCCACTCGGCTTCAGACCAGTGAATAAATTGTATTGGNCAGCAAAAGGCCCGCTGTTAGTTGGCCCGCTAATCCACTCGGCTTCAGACCAGTCAGACCAGTGAATAAATTGTATCGACCCACTGAGAAAATACATACGAAATGGGTTAGGGGTTGGGGTGTGTTTAGAAAGGGGATCAATTTGACTCAGCTGTGTTGAAGCAGGAAAACATCTAAAACATGAAAGGATTGAGAAACACTGCCCTAAACAACAGCAGTTTTGTTTCTTAAAATTATGCTCATCATTTCTATCTTGTTTTTCCTACAAATGTTTTCAGGGTGCATCATAAGTTCTGTTACAAAACAAAACATAATTCTAAGGCTAAAAGGCATCTTGCAAAGATCTTAATATTTGGGCTTCCACAGTCCGAGATACTACATTTCTCTGGAATTCATAAAACTGTGAAGAAGCTTCCAGGTTACTGTAGTAATGAGAGAAGTCTACAGAAAAGTTTTTTTTTAAACATGTTAACTGCTTCAGGCTGACCTAGAGCAATCTCAGCTGGTAGCTTCAGCTTGGAACAAAGGCTGCACACTTAACCAAGTGTTAGCAAAATTATATTCATAGATAATTAAAAAACGTGGGATGGTGTAGTGTTACATGGACAGAATAAACCTCTATGGAGCTCTTTAGATGTACAGTGCTTCACTTAGAGAGTTCATTTCATCACCTCTAAACTAAGAAGTACTAAGAACACCTTCCCTTAATAAAACATTGTGTTTAATACTGTGAGGAAGCCTTTAGCACTCTGAGCTTTACATATATAATGTGATGGTTTTCTGAAAGCAGCAGGTCACTGTGGCTGATTAGAGACAGAGGGGTAACACACTGTGGTATGTCTTGGCTGTTTTTTTAGAAGTAAAATGAGCTAAAATTCACATCTAGCAGAGGAAATAAATCAATTGTTCTAATGTGTTTTCCAAAATGTTTTATAAAATGTCATGTTTTGTAAAAATGCTCCATTTTGTGAATTTTACATTTTCTTAACTGTTTTCTTTGAAGGTTATAAATATGATGTCGAGCAATGAAAAATGCTACTTGCTTTTGTGAAATTGGTTTTAAGTTTCATGAAACATTCTGTTTTCACTTTTTCTTTTCACCCTTCCTAAGCTGCATCTGTTTCAATTTTAGGGATTAAAAAGTGAGGAGCAATTGCTTGGTAAAAATGATAAATTGCAATTAACTCTTTAACAGCTTAACTCTTTGTTAAGGCACATTTCCACAATACTAAACTTGAATAAAATAAACCTACCTTAGTCATCTTTGCCCCTTGATTTGGGGGCCAAAAGAAAGTCACTGTTTAAACTTTAGACCAATTCACTATTGTTATTAAATTAGTGTTTTCTCAAACATTTAATAAAAAAAAACACATTGATTCTTATTATTATTCTACAAAGGAAAGGGAAAGAAAAATGGAAATAAACATTTTTCTCTTGCTTCTTTCTTAATGTATTCTTTAAAAGGTTAAAATACTCTCAACTGATGCCTGAGGTTGCTGGCACAATTTTTATGGTGATAAACGAATTGTCCTGTAACATCATTTAAGGAATTTATGAAAATAAACTACTGCATTATTTATATTTATACTAATATCTTTTACACTGCCGTGTTAATTGGATAAGCATGCATGCTTCAGTGAAGAAGTTAAAATTAATTAATTACAAACAGCATAACCAAAGACTCCTAAATTCTAATAATCACAATCCTGATAATCCTTCATGAAATATTAAAGTTGCTACAGTTTGTTTAAATGCATAAAATCCAGATTTAAATCAGTGCAATGAGTCAAGACAACGGTTAGATCTCCACCCATGCAGACACAGAAAAACACGTTCTTCCATTTTTTTTTTTTTTTCTTGTTCAAGGTCTTCAGAGCCACTGAGAACATCTTTTTCCCAGTTTGTGTTCTCCCTCTCCAACTTGGCTGTGCGTATTTCTTGATTCTTATCAAGGACAAAGTAGAGATATATGAGCTTTTTGTTTGTGCAAACTGTGGCTCAAGCATTTTATTCTATCATGCTTCACACCTCTCACACTTGCAGTTTCAACATTGACACTAAGAACATTATTTTTTCCTTGGCAATAAAGGTGAGCATGTCTCCAGGCCCACATTCCAAAGGTAATTTTGTTTAGCTATAAAGTTGAATATTCAGTATATTGATTTCTCCGTGTAATGCATATGTTTGCAAATTGAAGACATAAAAGATAAACATGGATAACATTTATTTCATCTTTATAAAGCAATTTTTTCTTGCCTGTGTTAAAAAATGAGAAAAGAGAAAGATATTCAGCATTTCTTTCATAATTGATTGATTGCTTGAAAGTACTTTTTTCCAAACAAACTAATATTGTTTTCTTCTCTTTTTTTCAGGTCGCTGTGGGAACATGGGAAACAACAAGCCAAACTGAACAAGTGAAGACTAAAAACGCAGCTTGTGTTGAGCTGACCTCACAGTAAGGCGTCCAGGGGCACGAGGTTGATTGGCATTGTTTGTTTTGCACTGGCTTTGACTGAGACCATGGCGTGTTAAACTATAGCCAGCTGTGCAGTCAGAACCGCTGCCTCAGAAAAAATTGCAATCATCAGCCATATTTTTGCCCCCCTGAGCCCTAATTTCGTGTAGCCTTTTAATGAGTAACAAGCCAAATGACTTACACCCATTGTGTCCTTGCCTCCAACCTTTATGCAGAATAGGTGAACTTCTGACATATAATGCGACAAGGAGACACAAAGACATGAGGCATTCTGGGAGGTATACTCATCACAAGTGGCGTTAAAACACCAAAGGGGTTTAGTTTCTTATCGGCAGAAGGCATAGCAGGTGGAGACAGCAACCCTTTTGACCACTCAGTGCCCCTGCCACCTACCTTCATCCTTTGTTTCCCTTTCATAACTTTTCTTTCGTCTTCCTCTATATTTCATCTGTTCCCCCTCACAGAGGGCTATAAAAAATCTCATTTGGGTTATATTAAAGTTCTGCAGATAAGCTACAACACTCTGCACACTGAGTGACAAGGACAGATTGCCACCTATTGGTAATAACCACTCATCAGTGGCAAAGCTGCAAATCTAGAGGTGACATCATCCCCATGAAACTAGATGCCATTTGAAGGCATCTATAAAGCTTTTTTGTGCTTGTGCATGGATTTAATTATGAGCAAATTTGTTTTAGGCTATTTCCTGCTGCTGTTTCCCTTTCTAATTTAGCATCCTCCCTCAGCTGAGACCACACAAAGCACAAATTAGCATAACAAGTCATTTCTCTCCAAATTGATCATTTTATTTGCAAGCAAACAGACACCACTGCTCACAACTTGCTGAGATGTCATTTTACGTCTGTGTTAACATTCTGCTGTGGCTCCCTCTTTTTACTCTTTCAGAAAGTGTAGAAATTAAAAACTTAACAGCTTTCCATTAAGCTAGCCTATTTCTCAAGGGACTCTTGAATTAATCTGAAGCCTGGGTAGATTTTTCTACCCTGGAGAAGTGTGTCATTGGACTCTCATTTGAATAATATTATAGTGGATAAAGAAGTGCCATTACAGTCAAAGAGAGCTTTAATAGCGCAACACAATCCAATCACAACATGGCAGGAGACAACAGCTAGCACCCCGTTGTCTGGATTCATTTAGCAGGCCTTTTTAACTCGTCTCCTCTCCAACTTGCCCGCTATAACCTGCTAAGCCGGTTCATCCCACAAATCCCCAGTTCTATACATACTGCCTTATTATGCTGCAGTTTTTCCATTTTAGCTGGAGAACTAAAAAGGCACAATGTCACCTGGTTTATTTGCAGCTACAATTTTTAATCCTGTCACACCAAATCATTTACTGTAAGTTTGTAAAGCAAACACATCCCCATCCACAATCAGTAATATTATCACAAATGATTTGCCTCATGTACACAACATGTGTCTTTGTTAGTAATCTTAAATGTACAACCAAATCATACATTAGCATTTTAACTTTATGCTACTTTATGTGAACTATTATACATTTTTGCTTTTTAATTCCTTGTGTAGCTTTTCTAGCTTGGTTTAATGCCTTTTTATGCTTCAGTAAATCAAGTCGCACTGATGTTGAAAGATTCTGCAAATAAATTGCTTTGCTTTCTCTCTCTCTCTCTCTCTCTTCTCTACAAGGAATAAGGAAAATGCATCAACCTGCCTGCTTCTGAATATACCCACATCTGACAAGAAGTTAACTTGCTGTAAAATGATCCCTGGAGCGCTGTCACAGTTTTCGGTTATGTGGCGTGGACAAATACTGAAGCAAGACAGAGGGAGAGAGGGAAAATGTCAAGGATACACGGAGCACACACCCCAAACAATCAAACCACAAGAGGTAATATGAAGGCCAGTTTGAGGCAATAGTCTGAAACGATATTAACGAATACAAACACTTAAAATCCCAAACTTTAGCACTCACTGTCTTTAGATTTACGACTGTTTGTGAATGTTAGAATGCAGCAGAGCAGGAGACATGTTGGCAATCATCAGAGAGGTTTGCAGACTTGTAGCCTTGGCTTCCAGATTTGATGTGTAACAGCAAAGACAGCTTGAAATGTTGTTAATATAGTGTGATTTATACATTTGATTATACACAGAACCTTTTTAAATCACAGATTTTCCTTTTAAACCACCAGAATATCATGTGGTGAATTTCAATAAAGAGATTCTTTATGCTATTCTTTATTTTTTATGCTGAGCTATAAAATGCTTTCCCTGCGGTGAGTTATCATTGAAACATATTGATTTGCTTTCTTTTTTTTTTTTTTTTTTGGGGTTAGTCAATAAATAAACAAACTTTTTAAAATTTCAAGCTGCTTCTTTCTAAATTTTAAATGCTTATAAAATAAATACAACCCACACTGGTGAATTGCTTTAATATAAACATCGTGAATCATCAGTGGTTTTAATGATGAATGCTTACATACCTCATTCTGGTACTAAAACCAAACAAACACATGCCTCTCTTCAGTTTTCTTTTAGTGGCTGTTCCTCCTCTAAAGTCACTGATGCACATTGCAAAGGCAAGAGCAGCACCATCTGGACTAGCTACCCAGAAGAAACACATTCCAGCCTCACAGAAGTGGATGTCTCTCTTTCCCCTAAGACTCTTCATCAAGCTGACGTGAAAATCCAGCACGGATCTGAAGCCCCCATACTCGGTCTTCTCACATCACCAGCACTTCAACATAGAAAATGACATAATAAGACTTCAATGTGTGCGTTAAAAAAAAGACATATCTTGCTCTGTAACTACAAAAGAGACAGTTCACTGATGTTCCAGATGTTGCAGATATGCTCAACATCCGATTGTTAACATTGAGTACAAGAGGTGTTACTGTAGCTGTGAGTGAACATGTAGCACCAAGCAAGTTAACAAACATTCACAATGTGGTGTCAAGTGTAAAAATGTTGCCTAAAAGTTAGAAATGACACATTTTCATAATGAGAAAATTTTCTCTACATTGTAGATGGAAATGAACTCAAAACATTAACTTATATTAACCACATATACACAGCACAAATTTATGTCTAAAGAAATAAACATAGCCTTTAAAGTAGAAATTAACTTAAAACTTAAAATAATGACTGACTGACTGAATGACATGACTGACAATATAACATTAAATCTAAATGTTTAAATATGCTTTTTTTGTTAAATCTAAATATTAGTTCTAAATTTTAATGTCAAACATAATGTTTTATGTTTAGATAAAACTGAAATGTTAGAATAACTATTAACCATAAGTCAAACATAATGTTAAATTTAAACATCACTTTTGAGTTAATTGAGTTGATTTTGTTTTTAAAAGTAGAGAAATGTCCTAAATACAAGGAAGGTGAGATCTACAATTAAAAAGAAAAGTTGTAGCTTACATATTTTAACTACATTTTTTTTTTTTCACTTGGCACCCATACAACCAAAGCAGGAAATTTGACTTTGTAACTACACCAGTGGTTCCCAAACTGGGGGGCGGGCCCCTGTATGATGGGGGGCCCAGAGTAATGCCAGGGGTGGTGCAAGCTAGACTACATCAAATTTTTATTTGCACTGCTAGCAAATTATGGACACATTTGTGAAGGTACCACTGGCCAAACAATGATGAATCAACCAAAAAAGACAAGAAAACATGATGAGGCATATCTTGCCCTGGGCTTGACCAGGTAATGGCCAAGTAGTGGTAACGCTCAATGGTTGGAAGAGAGACCACAGTGTGTTGTATGTCTCAAAATATCAGCAACTGACAGTATGAAGCCAAACAAGCTCCAACCCCACTTTGGAACTTCTATCCTGCACAAAAAACTCCCAATGATAACTTTAACAAATGACCTAACTGCTGTAAATAGTAACAGTTAGGTCATTTGTAAGTGACCTGGTTGTTTTACCAAAACAGCATCTGTCTCATGAAATGCTCAACTCACATGAAGTAGTAGTTTATTTGTGTGTGTGTGTGTGTGCATGTTGGAGTTACCATTACACAATGCATTATTTCTAAGCATTAATTTTAAGAATGTACAGTTTGAGTAATAAGTCAAGAAAATGACATGTAATTTTTTTTGTTTTCTTTTCCAATACTTCCACTCACCTGGACTTGATCTGTACCTAAGGTTTACCACCGGTGTTCTCCTCAGGAGCCAATATCAGATGCACCAGCATTGAAAACTGTATCTGGATATTGCTGAATATAAATGGGGGTTTTTCCACTCCAGCCAGGAGACCCTTAACAGGGAAAAGAGAGGGTTTCTGTTGTCTCATGCCTACTAGTTTGTGGCTCCATTGCAGCTCAAAAAGCTTCCACTGTGCGAAATGAGGAGAAGCAGTGTTTGGAAAATTGTCTGAATCCATTCCCTGGAAAATGTTCAGAGCTGTCCTGTGCGACTGGTTCTGTGCACAAACACAAACAGACCCTGTTGCTGGTTGGCCGGAATGTTGTGCGGATTATCCTTAAACAGTTTGGGATCTTTTTTTTTTTTTTTTTTAAATAAAGTGCTTTAAAAAAAAATGAAATTTAACACATTATGATTTTCCAGCAGATAGACAGATCCAACTGTTAGCAGATTCAGAAGATATTTGCTGAAATTGACAATTTTAATAATTATAAAACCTTTTAAAATTGTAATCATCCTTCCACTGAGTTATAACATTGTTCAGAATAACTGAACTCTAATTCTGGTCTACAGATAGCATCACTTACGAGTCAAACCATTGTTTTGGTCCAGAATGGATTTGAATTTGTGTACATTAATTTTCACAGTATGAAACCAGGGCTTTAATTGGGATTTGTCGGTGATTCTGTGGCTTAAGAGACTCAGTTTCCATTAGTCCATGTGCGTGTGTGCATTAGCAACAGAAATTATTGACATAGAAGAGCTGGCATGTAGAGGAAAACCAAATCATTCTTGTTAGACAGCAAAACATATAATTTCACAGACTACAATACTCTGATTGCAGCAGTTTAAAAAAAAGAAAAAAAAAAAAAAACACAAATTAAAGCCAGTAAAATACTAGGTATTTTTTCAAGTCCTTCCTCTTGTATATTGATGTTGCGTATGAACAAATTATGCTGGTGCAAAGCTGCCACCAAGGGTGGAGAAAAAAATTAATTTAAGTGAATCAGTGCGCATGGACTGGCCTTTTTAATAACTAAAGGAATTAATACAGTTTCGACAAAAGTGAAATATACTGAGCTATTGATAATGTTATGACTAGGAAATTATTCAAGTAGCTTGTATTACAAAGCCATGATGCATATTGATTTGCTCAGATAATCCACTCAAACCATCTAGCTGCTGTGTCTCCACAGCCGTCTGAATGTTACAGCTTTCCTTGAAGGCTTGAGTAGCATTAATAACAGTAACTATGTATACGAACATGACATTATAAATTAAAAGGTTTCTGTGTAGGGAAGTTTGAGGGTTGAAGTCTTTCTTATGTCTTATAACTGGGCTGATCCAAGCTCAGTTTTTTTCTGTAATTCAATGTTCTGTTTTATTCATAGACGCATGAAATACATGCCCAACAATGTCTTCTTATAACTCTGATTTTTCTATCCAATATTATCTTTAGCAAAATTCATTTTTACATTTCCATTCCATAAGACGCATCAGTACCTTTATTTTGTCTTTCATCTTGAAATAACATTGTTAAATTAGATGCTGAATGTAATCTCTGTTGTCATGTTGTCAAGTTTCCACACTTACATTAACATTTAGCAGCAAACATCACGTGCCCTCGCCGACCTGCTGGAATTTCTGTGAAATCTTTCTTTAGAGCTATTCCTGTTAGCTCTGCAGAGCTACAGTATGGTGGATGGAACAGGCTGTGGTTGCTAGGAGATGTGTGCCAAAACTGTGAAGTCTGTACAACTGTTATGCGAGAGGGGTGATGGAAGAGGTTGGGGGTGGCAGGGGCTGAATGGAATCCATCCTTCATTAATGTCTCTCTCATGCTCCTTCACTAGGAGCACTCTTTAGAATTTAATGGTAAATAGAGGGAAAAAAAGGCACGCTGGTTGGCCTGTGGGAAATTGGTGTCATTCCTTCAAATTAGCCCGTCCTTTGTGAATCTGAAGAGAATAATTTGTGGTCGATCACATCTGCCAGAAGGTTTGTTCCTTGCATAATTTCCTCCCATCTTAGGACACTACGGCAGACTCATTTGACATTTCTGGGTCACTCCTTTGCTGCTGAGGCATTTTTAAGGGTTTGGTGGTAAATTGATACATGAAGACAGCATGTTTTCATACAGAACATAATAGCACTGCGGTTCCCTGACTGGAACGAGAGACCACCGCTTTGAATTCAGCATCACATTGTGGAGGTAATATGACGTTGCCCCAGGGTGGTGTCACCTCTCTCTCTCTTGCTCTTTGTCTCCCTGTCTTAGTGTAATTTTTTTTTTTCTCCATTTCAAAAATACAGCCAGGAACACTAAAAACAACCAAACAAACACAGTAATCAAACCTGTACTGTTTTTGCTTTATTAAAAGTGAAAACAGGACTTCATCTCAAAACCTACCTGCCAGTCAAGTGCATCCACTTCAAATCACTTACCTGGACTGCATGCACCTACAGACAGCCATACACAGGAACATATTCCCCACCTGCTATGCTGCAAATAAAACAGACTTTAAGGACAAATTCTATTAATATCACATCAATTGGTGGAAAATAAAGATAAAGCAAATGTATGTGGTGCACTACATATGAAGGACAGAGCAAGTGGTTGCATAGAGGAGAGGAAAGGTCAATATATCCTCAAATTACTCTCTTACTCCACAGCACCAGCTAATCAAAATGCCACTGACATATTTCGTTTGTAGGACAGAAATAAGTAGCATGAAAAACCTTTCTTTTTTTATAGAGACCTTTATTTACTCCATAGACAATAGAAATTACAGTTGTGTGGGTTTATTTCCAAAGATGTGTTGTTAAACTGGACTTCTGCTTCCCCTGTGCAGTAGCAACTTCAAAGCAACACATAGCATTTGACACCAACTACACCAGGTGTAGCCCAAAGGTTTAAAAGACCTTTTGTGTATTGGAACGCGACTGATGGACTCTCAAATATGGCATTTAATATTGCATTGAATTTAGTTAATGATGAATTAAAACTAAAATTTCACTTCTGACCTTTTCTGTGCTGTATTCACATTAAAAGCTGGTAAAATATTTTTCATGTTCTTATAAAAAGTGTTAAAGATGGACCAGTTGTGTGAAACATAAAAAAAACAGTGTGTCAAAATGAAAAGACTGGAAGAAGTTGAGGGCCGGACTGGTTCTATGTTTATTAAAAACCTATTAAAATTACCTTATTGCACATACTTAATCTGAAGCTCATAGAGCCTATAGTTATTACCAATCAGATAACATTAATCATTAAAAAAATAAAAAGAAAGAAAGTCTGTTCTAATCTGTTGCATTCACTTCCTATGGATTCCTCTAACATTTTCTACAGAACAGCCAAAAATAATTTCCTCGTTTTAAAAATCAAATAGAAAAAAAAAAATAAAATTGCATTGAAAGTTAGGCTTCCACAGGCATATATAACACTCTCAGACTGAAAAATAGTGGAAGCATTTATCCCACTATATGAAAGAGAAATTCTTTGAAAAAAGTAGTCTAAAAAGGCAATGAAAACAGAATCATTTGCATATTTCATGAACCAATATCTTATATTAAAGCATAGAAACCATCTTATATGTTGAAAGTGAGGTATTTTATTAGACTGTTCATCTTGCATATGATAGCAACACATTTAAAGAAAGTGTGGATGGTTGCAAAAAAGGTTGGAAAAGTAACAGGTAACAAAAAGGAATATTATGTTGCAGCTAATTAGGAGGCCTGGCAGCCCCAAGCGTGTTGTGAGGGTCTGCTGGGAATGTCTGGCAGAGTCCCCTGTCAGAAAGAGTTTCAACTCCCATCTCATGCAGAGCTTCAACCATGTCCCAGGTGAGGCAGGGACATTGAGTCCGAGTGGGTAGAGTGCCTCTATTGTTGAGGTGGCCAGCCGCAGCTGTGGCCATAAGGTCATCACAGCCTATCGTGGCGGTAACCCCCGAAATTGTTGATGGACACCGGCAGTANGGCGGTAACCCCCGAAATTGTTGATGGACTCCGGCAGTAAGGGATCCCGTCAAGCTGAAGAAGGAGTCCTATCGGGACATTTTGGCCTGTGGGACTCCAGAGGCAGCTGATGGGTATCGGTGGGCTGCTTCGGCGGTCGCTAAGGCAAAAACTCGGGCATGGGAGGAGTTCGGAGAGGCCATGGAGAATGACTTTCCTCTGCATCGAGAGGAGCCAGATGAGGAGCCAGATGAGGTGGCTGGGGCATCTGGTTAGGATGCCTCTTGGATGCCCCCCTGGTGAGGTGTTCCGGGCACTTCCCACTGGAAAGAGGCCCCGGGGAAGACCCAGGCCATGCTGGATGGACTACATCTCTCGGCTGGCCTGGGAACGCCTCGGGATCCCTCCGGATGAGCTGGTGAATGTAAACAGGGAGAGGGAAGTCTGGGTTTCCCTGCTTAGGCAGCTGCCCCCGCGACCCGAGTTCGGATACGTTGCAGAAAATGGATGGGTGGATGGATGCGCTTGGGTTAATTTACAGCAAGACGGGATATAAATAAGATTTAAGATTAAGACTTAAAAAATTGATATTGCCTGTTTTGAATGTTTGTTTTGTTTTTGTTTTTATTAATCTCTAAAGCACAACTTTGTAATTTTTTTTTTTTTTTTTTAATTCTTCTACTCACTAAAGTTATGAGTTTATTTAAGATCTGCCTCTCTTCTTTGGGTGGGAAAAGTTTGGAGTCTCTTCATTAGTTCAGTAGTCTTTGACATTGGCTTGTTTTTAACATTTTTTCCCCCCCTTTGGCTTTTAAATATAGGCTTTACTTAAAATAATAAAAAAAAAATGATAACCGTCCTGCCTTTTCTTTTCTTTTTTCAGGCTGTCAGACCTACCACAATTTCTTTATGCAAAGAATTACTTTTGAGTTTTGACATAGTACGTCTAGCAGCTTTGTAACATTTCACAATACAAATGCCCCATACATGTCAAACTTCCATTACGATTTCATTTGATCAGAAAATGATCAAAGGAACTGAGAAAAGATGGCGTCTCCATACGACATCATGATTTTAAATAGCAAGTATCGTGTAGCCCGTGACGTGTGTCATTGTGTGTGACTATATTGTGTTAAATGTCAGGAAAGGTTAAGGTTAAGGTCAGGGAAGTGTGTTCATCATAGTGTGTGGAGAGTATAAAATGTATAGGGATAACATGTAACATGACTTGACATGTTTATATCACCTCTTTTGATACCAAGCTGTACAGATGGCCAGTATTAGGTAGGTT
Organism: Melanotaenia duboulayi; assembly: GCA_026261665.1. Lineage (NCBI taxonomy): Eukaryota > Metazoa > Chordata > Actinopteri > Atheriniformes > Melanotaeniidae > Melanotaenia > Melanotaenia duboulayi. The sequence goes on along the minus strand of CM047988.1, from coordinate 5,433,808 downwards.
GTTTGTTTGTTTGTTTGTTTGAAATTCAAAATGTGAGGAGCATTTCATCACTAAATAGTCACATAAACAGAGATAAAATTCTTGGCACCAGTCGTCCATGCGGGATTTTATTCTTCTATTTTACCATCTGGCTGCTATTTATCTGGATGACGTGAGGCAGCCATTAGTAGAATTATGTATTAAATATATTAATATGTGTAAATTACTTTAATTTACATGAGCACATCACACCCAAAGTGAAATTTAATGTCTATGTAGGAGTGCGAATGATGAGAATCATAATTTGATGAACTCAATATCAGTGATTAGCATTCAGTCAGTCTTACTTTCATATACACATTTTCTTCAGATTGGAGATGATAATTGGCAGTATATTTCTTTAATCTTTATTCATTTTAAAGATGAATTTATTTATTATGCTATTTTAGATTTTCTTAGTTTATGCCACATAAAAAAAAAAACACATGAAGTGTTTTTGTAGAATTGAAGCATTGCATGTCAGAGCTTGTGTTCATATGTAGTTTCAGTAAGAATAAACTTCCTTTTCCCTACTTGATTTAGACCTTAATGCCACACACTCAATACCTGTTGAGCCTCCATCCTGTGCCTTTCAATATTTTTACTTCCTGCAGGGTCTGGAAAGTCAGAAAAGCTTTTTAAGGCTTGGACCTTATTATGTACCAAAGAAAATAGCGAAATGTTTTGTAGTACATAGTTCTAGTTTGGCCTCATGCTCATCTGACTGAAAGCCTTTTCCAATGACTTAACATTTATCTGGAAATAATTAGCTGGAAGTTCACCAACTTAATTTGTATAAATGTTTGTAGTTCTAAGAAATGTGTTGTTTCTTGCAGTTTAGCTGTCCCAATACCGGCGTGCGCAAGTTATGCAAAAGGCTGCTGAAAGTACAACTATTTCATCTTGATTGCTGTGAGCAAGGAGAGAGAGTGCTATCTAAGAAACACAAAGTGGGTTGAACTGAGATATTAAAAGAGCTCCAATCCTCAGGAGGTACAAGTTCAAACAGCAAGCTGGGCCACGCCGGACCTGCTTCTAATTCAGTGGCAAAATAAAAGTGCTGCGATCTGTCCTTTCAAATCTACTTCCTCATTGCATCTTTATCAGGTGAATCGACTGGGGCAGCGCTGCTTTTACTTCACACAACGTGACAATGGCCTCTTAGTGCCTGTTAAGAATTATTGCAGATCATGCAGCTCTATCTCTGTCAGATCTATAAATAGTATCTTTTGACAAATTGAGGTTGCTCTTATCAGAAAATTGAGATTTCACAGCTTTTGAGGGTGAGATGTGAAGTGACACATCAAAGGACTTTTGGGGTGGAAAGAGCTGGGCGGGGGGCTGATGGCAAAAAGGGGAAACGCATTTCGCTCAGGAAAACGAAGAGCCAGATTAATAAGGAGCCAGAGATGTACTGCATGCTGTCAGATGGTGACAGCTGATGCAAGCAATGTGTGAAGTTGTCAAAGAGGGTGTGGTGAGGAAGGGAAAGATTTGTTTTAGCACATAAATTATGATACATTAGTGTTGCCAGATGGACTAATCATTATTTTTTACCCGGTTTATAACTGCTGATGGCTGAGCTTGTTTTACTCAAAGTCCTGCTATCCATTTTCTATGATACAGCTATTTGTTTGAGTTTCACTTAATCAACAATGGGGACTAAATACCCTGGTGCCTGCCTCACATAGCCTGATTATTTAATTAAGTTTGCAGAGGGGAAAATCCACAACACGCTAACCTGGTTTTCCCCTGCTCCTGTCTGAGGAGCTCCAGATTTTACACAGTGCTGTTCTTAGGATAACTCAGTAATCCTGCCACATGAGGCAGTGCCCTTTTATGTGAACGCATGCTGGTATCTGTCAGGTTGGGGTGATGTTTCTGTCATCCACATGCTTGAGCCCTCACATGCCTTTCACTCCTCTTAGGTTTTTGGGAGTTGCAACAGTTGCGATCAATGGCAAATATATGCAGATCCACCTCAGGCCTCTTTCTAGCTCCCTTACTAAGTCGTACTGCAGTCTTATATTCCATAAACTTTTACTTCATTCAGCATTTTAAAATTAGAAACCAAAGAAAATGGACATTAAAGAGATTTTTTTCCCCCACTGGACCAACAATGTTAATAATATTGAATACTAATAAAAAATAGATCAATTATCCATAATGGGAACTTCACGGATTTATGCAAAAAAAAAAAGAAAAATCCATTTAACAATGACAACACCAACGTATAATGAAAAACCCCAGAAAAAAAGATACACATGTTTATACTAATGTGTTAAAAACTT
>CM047988.1:5414742-5427593 GCA_026261665.1 Melanotaenia duboulayi | reverse complement strand
TCTTTTAGCCAAGGATAACTTTTCTGAAAAGATCTTATTTTTATTATCTATAATCATATTTATCATTTACTAAAATACTGAGAAAAATCACCAACTTTAGAACATGATCAGAACATGTCCCACTGTATTCTGCACATCACTTTATGGGTGGGTTAGTATAGGTGAGTCTCAAGCAGCTTAAACAGTTAATTCTGATCAGCTACATTTTCTGTTTTCTTTCAGTTGAATTATTCTATATAAAAGCACATGTGCAGATGTAAGCTCCCCTGTGATTTTACCTTCAACACTACTATATACATGCTTTACTATGAGATCAGGTTTTTCATTCATTTCTAATGGGCATATTCCAGTTTGTATCTTTTACTAAAACTGTACCTTGTGATGACTATAGAAGATAAAAAAAAAAAAAAAGTAAACTGTGACCTGGTTAATTAAGTGGTAATCTGCTGGTAATCTGGGATTTTGCTCTTTAGGCTCCTGATCTGGCTGGTCATTTGATGTCAACCTAGTATGCTGGCTTTGAGGCAAACGTGTGGTGATAATGATGACTACACATCTGATGTAATTGTTACAGTCCTCACATGATCATGGACACAACACACCTAGCCATTACTAAAAGCTGTGGTGTTGAGATTCAAGCAGTCGAGTCGTTGTGATCAGTAGCAATCAAAAAGATGTGGATTCCAGCCAAATAGGCAGGCAGCCTAATGCTGATTAGAATCTCCTTGGACCTTGTTGAAACTGACAGATTAATAATTGCAGGATAAAATGAACTGACTCTACTCTATAAAAATTAAGAGTTAAAGCTGAGCTAGAAAAAACATTCCCTTTCTCTCTGCCCTTCTGCTCAACACCTAGCTAGTGTCTCCCTAATAACAGGCTTCATTAGCAGCCAGTGAGCGGCAGCATTAATACCCCCTCCCTTCCTTCTAACACCAATAACTGTTCACTGTGTCTGGATTAACATTTCTTTCCATGCCCTTCCTATCATCTTACTGTAATTCACATGTTTTTCCAAAGTCTCAAACAGGGTCATGCTGTCTGGTCACTATGAACGGCCATTTCACGCCCACCTCACATTACCAGAGACAGTAGCATTGCTGTAAACCTGCAGCCATATTCATCATGGTTATGATTCTGTGACAGGGTCGTCCCCTCTGCCTGGGATGCAGAGCTTGTAAAGACTGCCTTTCTGCCAGCAGGTCTCCAGTTATGGAACCTGTAATTGGCTGATTGGCGGTTAGGAGAATGCAGCGATGTCGTGTGAATGGATGACCAACATATGGAGTGTGGTCCCTAGGGGCAGACAGGTACCTATTAAGGGCTCCTTTCCAGCTCGACGGCTCGTTGTCATTGTTTTGCACGTCAAGTCTTTACACGCTTTTTCCTCTTCCTCCTTCAGTGCCTTTGCCTCTGACACAGAGTAGTAAACTAAAACTTCTAAATTGTCTGTTGTTCAAAGAGAGTACATCCTGGCCCAGTTTCCCCTGCTGTGGGATGCTTTATTGCCCTGCTCGGTTGAATCGTTTTTCCTAGGAGTAGTTAGACAATGGCCCTGGAAATTGCTCATGTCCTCTAAAAAAGCCTGTGTCAAGCAGCGGTAATTAAATTCTAGACTCTCTCCGCAGCTGATAATTCACCCCACCATTCATTTTGTCCATGCACATCAGCTCTTTTTGCACAAACTATACTTGGCAGCAGATGTTTGGCTTTCTAAAACACAATAGCTCAAAGCCCATTAAACAAAATTGTATGTAATATTAACAAAGGTAGATATTTTCAATCAGTCTTCATGTATCGCTGTGGCTTGTGCCTCCATTACCATACTGAATGCTGTGGAAGGAAAAAAGGCCAAGGAGGGTAAATACTCTGTCTTCATGTCAAGATTATCTATGCAGCTTTTAGGGAGTACTGGAGGCTGCTTTTGTTTAATAAAAGGCTGATTAATGAACAGAGCAACAGAGGTAGATGGGAAGATAGAAGAAAGAGAAAGAGCAAGAGAGAGAAGAAGAAAGTAACTGCCATGTGTAAAGTTCCCGTCTAGTTTTGTCTGAAGCTTGATTTTCCCCATCTGCTTTATTTATTTATTTTCCTGACAGCAGGAAGAACAGCTCAATATTGCATCATCCAGCCACACCTAAGGCCTTTCCTTTACCTTTTTTTCAAGCATCAAAGGAGCTTGAAGCTTTGAGAAGTGGATTTTTAATTAGAAGAAGTGAATGGAGGAAGTTTTGCTTTCTAAAGGACCAGTCATCTGTATCCATTCAATACATTTTAAAACACACCACATTAAATACGAAGCGTCACTGCAAGACAAAAGCCCATCTCAGACAACTCCTCAAGATTTTCTTCTCTACAAATTCATTTTTGCTCACTCATTATTGATGCATTAACAGCAGCAGGCTGTGAAAAAGGATGTTCAAATGATCATACCCCAAGAATGACTGCAACTTTTCAGTTTCTGTCCTCACATACTGTGTGTGTGCCTAAATTAATCTCAACTTCCTAATCAGACTGTGTTATTCATTCATTGCAGTTTAAGTCACCAAACCGGATGGTTCCTTAGTAACCACAAATGAGCTAAATGTGTTTTGACAGGTTTTACATTATGGTCCCTTTTCTATAATTAAGGTGTTGCTCAACTATAACATGTTTACCATGTTTATTACTCCACCAAACTAATTAAGATTGAATATCAGTGGGTAAAACTTGGGGATTTGATGCATCCATTTTATCAAAACCATCAAATGACAGAACCCAGTTTCCATTCACTTTGCTGTTAAATAGCTTGTTTTTCCACATTCCGGATTCTGCTACCAGCTAATTAGCCTACTTCCCGATTATACAAACATACACAGGTTGTAATTAAAATGCTTACAAACACATCATACGGATGCTAATAGCACATTGTATGGATGACAATGATCATGGAGAAGCCTTGGAGAAGTTCACAAAAGTAATTTTACTGTATTTAGCAGAAAAAAAAAAAAAAAACAAGGTTTATTGTCCCACACCAATAACATACATGAAGGGACTTACATGACATTTCAACCTACCTCTGAAGTGAGGAAAACTACTGAATGTTATTTGGATTCAGATCTCAACAACTCCCTCCCAGCGTTTGAGATAATGTTCTGTCGATACCAGGGTTCCCTACTGGTAAATCTTGTTATTCGGACTGTAACTTGTCAGATAAACATTCTTACTGGTATGAATCTGGGTTAGTTGCTCACAGCTGTTGGGGAGAAAGGCAACAGCGTCCATATCAGCATTTTCAGTGTGTTGGAAAGTTACGCGTGTCTTAACATCTTCGCTAATTATTCCCAGATATACATTTTACTCAAATGATGCAAACTAATTTAAAATTTCTATGATGTAAGTAGGGTGATATCTGGTTCCATCTGTTTTCAATATCTTCTGTTTTTGGTTTGGTAAAAGTAATCTGTTTGTGTGTGTGTATTTCAGTGCACAGACATAGCCTTTAATCAGTCATTGGTTTTGATTTAGAGGTGAATTCAAATAGGCGTGAACATAAACGTGCAAAGAAGTTAACATCTTTCAGTCATAAGGAATCAGCTTCATTCACCCTTCAAACGTGTCCTTGAATGAAACTGTATTTCTGAGGGAACTGATTAAGATACTAACTAAATATAACTGCAGGTATTAATCTACTCTAGCTATGATTGACATTAAAAGGAACACCCAGATTGGGTGCACCCGAGTGGACAGAGCTAAAAATCTCTTTAAAGAAACAGGTTTGAACATTAACAACTCACACAGAGGTTCTGAAACTGTCAGAAACAGCTCAAAAACTAAAAAGGGTCAAGATTTTTCTATCAAAACTGTCTACTAGTACTCAATCTGTCCATCAGTGTTGCCTGGTGTCTGCATGTAGGAAAAACTGGCCTAATTATCTCAGAAAAACATAATTACCAGAATTTGCTGTACAACATATCCTGCAGGATACAAGGCACTGCAATCCCTTCATAATATTGTGACTTACATGCTTATCTTCGTGTCTATAGCAGCAGTATTAGAAGGTGTAACTCCAGTTCTGTCAGCGAACCCACTGCTGCTGGCAATGGGAAAGCATTCAATGGTTCTTATTGCTAATGTGCTCACACTGAAACTGAAAAGAGTACTAGGAACGTGGAAATTAATAACTCTAGTTAAGTGTAGGCCTATAGGAAAATTAAACTTTATATATATTTTTGTTTGTTTGGTTTTTTCTTTGTTTTTTTTTCTTTTTTTTCCCCAAACAGTCATATATATAGTGATATATACATAAATAGATATACTTACATACGTATACATATCCTAGGAAGCAACCCAAAAGCCCACAGTTGTCTAGTAAAATCTACTGGAAATGGGTCAAATGCTAAACTGGATTTCCAAAATGGAATTAATAAAGTAAAAGTTGAAATGAACTATGATTTAATGAACTTGTGTTAATCAGAAATAATGGATTTCCATTTTAAGATTTCACATTTTACACTGCATTATAAGAAATGAACTTGTCATGAGGGTTTAACCCCTTAAAGCCTGATACACTTTAGTGTCATCTGTCCAAAAAAACACTGGGGTTCAGTCACCAACCGTTGTTCTGAACAAATTTCTTCTCAAGCCCTAATTACACATTTTTTTACAAAAATTGTGGCATTTACAAAAAAAATTTTTGTGTCTTGGATTTGTTGATTGGCAAGAACAAATCAAGTCCTCTTACGAACATAAAGTGTTGATATGTTTGGACAATGCCAGTGTTTGTGTTGTTTTCTCCTGTTCTTTCAATAAATATGTTTTTTAATATAACTTCTGGTAATTTACTACAACAGCGTTTTAAGGCCACACTGAGAAAAACAACTTTATTCTCGTCATTTCAACTTTACTCTTGACATATCGACTTTATTTTCGAAACTGTATTTCAACTTTTTCCTCATCATTTTGACTTTATTCTCAACATTTTGATTTTATTCTCTAAGTGAAGCAGCGAGAAAACTATTTTTTCCCAGTGTGGCCCTAATAGTTAGTTGTAATTTACAAATTTTTGCTATTAAAAAAATATATATATAGAAAGATAAAACAGTTTGTGTCCTAACATTATAATTTCCCTCAGGGGGGGGAGTTGTCCTATTTTTTTTTTTATTTTAGTCATTCAAGAACAGTAACAGTCGAGAAGAGGATTTAACTGTACTGTTGATCTTCCAAAAAGACTGAATAAAGCAATAAAGCACCTTCGCCAGATCTATTCTCTCAACTGCAACAGTATCACTTTATAAATGTACAAGTCCCATGCAACTCCCAGAATCTCCTCCTGGATGTGGGTTTTAACAGTGGATGTGGTATTTATTGTTATAATTATCATTTTAATTAGAACGTTAAGGTTATGCCCTGGTTGCTTGGTTAATGGCCAATGTTGAGACTCACCTGAAGGTTTAATTTCATCACATTCACCACTCACTCCTTTGGCGCACCGCATCTTTGAAGGAAACCACATCAAACTACAAACTGTTGATGGGTATGATGAACTGGCCATCTCTGTGGGGTGTACCCTGCTTCTTGTCTAGTAATTGCTGGGGAAAGCTTTAGCTTCACCGTAACCCTGAATTGGACAAAATGGTACAGAAAATGTATGGACGGATGGAAACTGGAGAAAGTATAAAAGGCTAAAAGGCATGTAATGATAAATCATCCTATAGTGTACCTTTCCCCATTTAGCCACTATACCGCGAGGATGTGCATCTTAAAATGCTTACGGGACCAGACCGCAGGCTCGCTGTCAAAGTTTAGACCTAATTAATTACTCATTTGTAGGGCAGGAATCAATCATTTATCACTATGTTAATGCAGAATCTGAGACATGTCCATCCTTTTGCATTTACAGTAGAAAACATACTCATGAAGGAAGCCAGGATTTCAACTCCAACTGGCTTTTCATGGATTAACTTCCTTAGACAAGATTTTAAAATACGCTGGCGAACGCTTGTAGTACAGCATGAGGTCCATCATAGGTCATTAGTTATTTATACATGTAATATAAAAATATAATTAGTTATTAATATTTAGTGTGTGGATGTTTGTTTTTTAGGTTATAACTTTGTGTGTGAAAACAACTGGGAGTGGGAGCAGAAAGCAAAAAGAGTATGAAACTAAGAATCAGCATGGGAATTTGTGAGTGTTGTGTGTGGATGCACTTGTACAGTGATGTATTAATGGTGACCAGTTGGATGTTTACATCACCGGAGTAAGGTTACTGTAGGAAAATTAGGAACATTTTATGTTTCTGTCTTTCACACAATCCCCTGACTGGTTGCTTTAGAATTAAGACAGAACTAAGACATTAAGTCATTTCATGGGTAACAATTTAAATCAGGTTTAGAAAAAATATAGTTTAGTTATTAGGGTTCATCACTTCAGCCAGGAAAGACATCATGTCCATGAGTTTGACCACCACGATAGTCAAACAAGTACTGTATATGTGTGCATGAATATTCTTATTCTTATATGTTTCACTTTGCTTGATTTCTTTAGTCCAGATGATCATGTTGTGGAAAAAAAATCTTAATCATCTTGGCCCTTAACAATATTCATCTTTAATATCCCTGAGATAGCAGGAAGCTATGGGATCCATATCACGAAGTCTATTGTATACTGTAACACACCAGCACTCTTGATTCCTCAGAGAGCAGGAACATAATCTCTCTCTTTATCAAACAATTTGCGGCCCTGCGTTTCTGTGACCTCTTTGCTCCTCTCAAGGGCAATTAATTTATTTACATAAAATGGCCATAAATTCTACAGTTTCTAATGGTCTGTTTTCATAACCTGTGCAGCTAATTTTGAGGAAGAAAAAGCAGAGTCTATCTCTTTCTCTCTCTAGCCATTCTCCATAAAGATCCATTGACTGTCAGGCAGTTATTATTTATGAGGTCTCCCATATTCTTAAACTCAGTGGATGGAGCCTCTTAGCCTTCGTGGTCCAGTAGATTAATTAATCTTTTATACCTGTCTTGAGCAGGTACAGTCAGTACTTCATCCTCTGGGTGATGAGGCAGGTTGCTAAACTTTTGGCATTCAATAATGTCAACAGAGGAAGTTGAACTGAAGTTCAATGCCCATGTTGTGATTGCAGTAAAATAAGGCACCAGAGAGAAAGGGTCAGAGCAGGAGACAAAGTCTTTTACTGGCTCAAGAGAGGCAGTACAGGTAGGATGCAAGATGGATGCTGAATTAGTCATCGTTAGCAGGCCTGTCACTGAAAAAATCTGCAAATCTTCTAAAGTGTGTCTTTTAAACAAACAAACAAAAACATTTCATCTTTTGGGTTGCGTTCTGGTGGAAGGAGAAAGACAGTAGATGTGATGAGAAACTGTACTCTTGATAATTTAGCCCTCAGGTAATTCAGTCTGAGCTTCAGGTGAAGCCAGACTCTTTGACCTTATGATCCTCCAGTAGTGAACAGGACCAGGGGGAAATCTGAGATTTGTTCGTTTTGCTGAGCTAAAATAAAGTCTGTGGCTGGTCAGGTTTGTAGAGGGTCAAGTGAAGGCCACGTACACCTTTGAGACCTGACAAGACAACAACATTCAACTTGGCCCTGTGTGTGTGTAACTTGAGTAAACCACAGCAGTCGAACATTAACATGATGGATGTCAACATGATCCTGGATGCCCAGGAGAGATTTCTCTGCAGAGCCACCAAACCCAAACAAAGCCTTCAGGAATGTTTCAGCTGCTTCTCCATGGCCCAACATTTAACTTGATCACCCAAGCCTCCCTCCAGCTGCCTTAACCCTGGTTTCCCACAATTGGCTTGCTGGGTTTGCTGCCCACTGGGCTGTCAGAATGTCGCTCATGGTGAGGGACAAAGCAATTCCAAGCCGGATGGTGTGAAAATAGGAAATTTAACCAGAGGGGGTTGAAGAAAATGGCCTGTTCTGTCCTGTCTTGTTTGCTGTTGCTTAGGCAGCCACTCGGCCACACTTGGCCTCTTTGGCCTGACTGAAAACACACAAATACACACAAAGAGCTTATTGTTTGTTAGTGAGAGCATTGCCTGTTGATGCACTTGTACAGTCAATGTCCATGTATAGATATGTTCCACGGCCCAATGTNCAAATACACACAAAGAGCTTATTGTTTGTCAATGTGTAGATATGTTCCACAGCCCAATGCAATCCTACAGCAAGGGTTGTTTGTCACAGAGAGACTACAGTACACTTGGTGATCAAGCCCTACCATAATTTAAAAGATAGCCAAATATTACCAATAAAATAGTTGAGACGTTTACATTTAGACACCACAACATTTAAATCTAAAAGTATTGTGATGTCGCGTAATCTTAATTATTACCTCAAAAACCATTTCTTTTATTTTATTGTGTATTAAGGATTCACCATTTGTAAGTTTCACTTCAACATCATGTTCCAACACAAATAACTCATTTTAGGAAGTGAAAAAAACAGGTTTAATCAGGTTACTGCAGTGATCCCCAACCCTGGTCCTCAAAGCCCACTATCCTGCAGGTCTTAGATGTTTCCCTGCTGCAACACACCTAGTTCAAATTAAATGGATCTTTGGCAAGCCTTGCACAAGTCTGCTAGCAGGGCGAAACCTATAATCTTCCCCGTCCAGTGAGTAAAGTGATGTGCAGTTGTACTGAAGTGTATAATTGAATAGAAAGTAGCAAAAACCGCAAAAATGCCCCAGAACTATGACAATGCCATAACCAACACTAGGTCCTTAGCTGTGAACTGTATTTGGACAGTCCATCTATACAAGGTATGCATCTTTAGACCAGCCACAGGCTTCTTGTGTTGTTGCTTCCTCAGTATCACTGAACAACCAGCCATCCAAAACATGCCATAACATCACTGGGTTAATAAAATATTTTGAAACATTCAGTTCTATAATGTGCTATTAAATCAAGCCAGCACAGGAAATAAAGGGGTTAAATCTGATATGTCTGCATTGTTTTAGTTGTGTAATCAGCTTTGTGGTAAGATTGTGAAAGAAATAATAAAATAAAAAAAAATAGAAATAAAAAAAATAGAAATAAAAGCAGCTGGTGACTATTTCAGTGTTTAATTTACTTGCTCTTCACTGAACCCAATCAAGAATGAGAAATAAAACAATGACAAAAAAAAATTCATTTGTATTTATTTATTTAGTTTAACATTTAAACAAAGTACAATCTTTTATTTTGTTGTTATATATATTTTTTTTATTTATTTTTTTTAATAACCATTTACATATGTATTGAAAGCGACTGTGTTTGACAAAACTCCTTGAAGACTGTTTTGAACTGTATTATATTAATAATTTTACTGGGGGGGGTTGAAGATGATGTCAAACTGTAAAACAGGATTTCAGTTTTAATTATGTGAGTGGTGCAGATGTTTCCCTTTCCATTTATAAAATACATTAAGCATATAGGATGCAGCATACTACGCACATAAAGCTGTTTTATAAAAAGAAGCAATTTTAGGCGTTTCCATGGAGGTGAGGAAGAAACGTATAACAGAATGGATTCTGTTGTTTGGAATCGATAATAATAATAAGTCATCTCAGCCTTAATGTACACTTTGACTTTTGTTTAATGATTCTGTTCTGTAGAGGTGCTGGAGTAAAGGGAGTGGGCATGCTCTGATGACTAAAACTGGTATTTCCAATGACTTGATGGTAAAATTTTACTATAATTTCACAACCAAAGGCTCACAGTGGGTGAATATCCGCAAGGTAAAAGTGAAAAAGAGTTACTGTTCAAACTGTGTAACTGTGAGTAAAATGCAGTCACATTTGCGATCAAATCACTTTCTCTTTGTATCCCCTAAGAGCAGGAATGAGAGAACATCTATTAATTTATAAGTGATACAAATACCAAATAAACCACTGTGGCTCAACTCTGACTTTGCTGCTAACTTTTCTGTCAGTATACAATATTGCTTGAGGCTGATACACCATGTTTGTAAGAAAGAAGAATGAATTTAAGCGTGAGGGATAGAGGAAGTGAAAGGGATGCTTCACAAGACTCTTGGCTTAGAGGGACTGGAAGGTGAATGAAAGCAGAGGAGTTCAAAGACTGCAGAGTGAGTTGACTGGTAGGCAGAGAGGATCATACAAATATGAAGTTTAGAAAACCCGAGGCTGCAGAGAATTGAAAAGGGGAAGTGAAATCCTCGGAGTACAGAGAGCTGTTACCTACTCAGAACTAATCAGAGCATTTGTCCCACAGATCTACAAGACTTCATGTAAGTGCTTCTGATTTAAAGTATTAATTAATGGGTAAGCAGAGGGGAAGAGTGTAGGAAAGTTGTTTCAACGTATTTCATAAAGTTTAAGACATAGGAGGTTTTAATCAGTGCTTTGTTCACAGCAAGACATCTAACTAATATTGAAAGCCCCTCTCAAGCTTGAGATATGGCTGTGGGATCTCTGGGGCTTGCCCTAGCCATAACCATGTGGTGTCTGGATATTAGTGGGAAATCTCTTTGGTCTGTGGATTGAGCTTTATGAGACCTTGCGGATGCCCTCATCAGATACAGATTTGGGGGAATTTAGAGGCTGTATCAATAGTTGTGTGCAGTTTTTTTCCTTCCACATTGCGGGAGGCCACTGCTATTGGGATCATATATGAAAACCAAGACACAGGAATAGCATAAACTGCAAAAGATGACCAGGGTTACTCATTCCAGCTGTCACATCAATGACTGATTGAAATGTTGATTAGAATACCAACGTTTTATTCTGAATTGGCTTGTTTAATAATNTATACAGTGCTTTTCAAGGCACCCAAAGTGCTTTGCATTGAATGAATGTATGAATACCGATTGGATCTCAATGATTTGGCTCTGTTGTGAACTGGAGCTTTACATTTAAAGCTGAATTTAATTAAACATGTTCCAAAGAGAAAAGTGATCTGTTTTAAATTTTTATTATGTCCATTGTTAGCAACATTTTAAATAGTGCCTTATATGGCCATGTGTGTTGGGCAACATTTGTTTTGGGGCTGTTTGGGCCAAGCAATAACGTCATGTTTTTATTATTTTTTTATACTTAATGTGTTTGTCATATATATATATATATTTAAATTTCAAAATGGTTATTGTTCTATATATATTTATGTTTTTTGTTGGATGGTTGGATGTAAAAAGTCATAAAGATTTTGCAGCTGTAAATAAGTTTGTATTTGTAAATCATGTTTTTCCCTGCAAAAAAAAAAAAAAAAAAAAAAAAAACTGTGCAGATAAGAATCTGCATGGTTGTAAAATAATATTTGTGTTTGTGGAAAGTAATTAAAGTTATTTTGCAAACATCCTCTTTACAGATGCGAAGTCCATTTCTGGAGTCTCTGAAGTTGCAGTTGTAAATTTTGTCTCTGTCTTTTTACTTTTTTCTGATTGGATGGTAACTATTTAAACTGTCCAATCAGAGATTCCTGTCCTTAGTGGTGTGGAAGGACAGGAAGCCATAATATTAAAGTGTAATGAATGATATCATATGATATATAATTTGTGAGCATTTTACATAAATAGAAGGCAAACATTCCAGATGAGAGGCACATCACACGACAGAAGGTTTTAATCTGCAGGAACCGCTGCACCTCAGACTGAATACTTGCATAAGATAATTGTGTCCTCATGAGTTTGAATGTAATTTGGTTATTTCAGGCTGCTGCAATTTTCTTACTTTTATGGCTTAGTGCCTCTTTCTCACACACGCACTCACAAATGCTCACTTTAAACTTATCTCCACATTCCAATGAGCACACACTAATTCACTTAAGGCTGACAAATCTCACAGCCAAATGCAAGGCAAACAGTCAGCTCAGCACAGTTTTTTTGACCACCGCTGCGTCATTTCACAAAGTTCATCGGTTCACTATTCCAAGGGGACCAAATCTCCCCTGTGCATTATGTATGCCTTCATAGACTTAATTGAAACTGAAAATGTTATGTTCCACTCTGGTGACCCCCTAATAGGCTGGCTCTGTGCAACCAGGCTCAAGAGGAAATTACAAACTAGAGAAGAGCATAGATGAATCCTATAGTGTAAGGGGGGGGGAGTGGTTGTGTGCTTATTATGAGGGTCTCGGGAAGCTTAGACTAGTGCTGGAGAGATGTAAAGCCTGACTGACTCACTAATTATAGATGTCTTCTTTGGCTTTTCCTGTATGTTTCACACTCTTCTGTCTGGATGAAGGAATAAAGACCTGGCAGCATCAAATGAGATGCTTCACTTAGTTGGCTCTGCTCTAAGACCCCATATCAGAAATAACTGGGTGCCAAGTGAGAGAAGCCAAGGTGGCTTCTTTATCCAACTGTTTAAGGGGATGAAATTTTAGGGCACTTTCATGCTGACAGTCTCATGTGAATCTCAGAGGGGTTTGTCTTAAACATTGGTAAAAAGATCAGCTCCACTTGAGTTGCAGTATATAACACACACCATGAGAATACACTTACACTTAAATACCACTGTTAGTACTTACAGGACATGTGGCATAGCTCGTATATTTTAGATAAAATGTGTAACTGATAGGAGCAAGACCTCATGATACACCCTGCTTTTGAATTTATTTAAAAATGTATTTGGCTTGTAGTATTTTGTTTTAATTTGTTTTGTGTTATCTAATAGTTTAAATTGGTTTTTACCACTTTTTATTAAATGTTCTTTATTTTAATGAGTATTTGTTTTTATTTGTTTTATGATGTTAAGCACCTTGGTCAGCTTGAGTGTAGTTGTAAGGAGCTATAGAAATAAATTTCTGTTGACTGATTGATTTTGGATTTGTAAAACATGACTAAAATAATTTTTGAAAATTATTTGGAGCTAAATGTTTTCCCTCATGTTTTACTG
>CM047988.1:5386887-5399270 GCA_026261665.1 Melanotaenia duboulayi | reverse complement strand
TGTAAGTACTTTTCCCATCTCTGGTTAAACCTGGTGATGCCAGTTCTTCAAATTTTGGAAAAGAGAAGCTACTTCCAAGACCTCACTTAAAAAAACAAGAGCCAAGTAATCTTTAACTACAGTTACATAAAGTCATTCTAAAAGCTGCATCAGTGCACTGTTTATCACTCTGCAGATTACTTAAATCTTCAAGGATCCAATTAATATCATAGTTATTCTCTATAAAGATGATTCACAGTTTGATTGACTGTATGATGTGTGGTAAATCATTGTAAACATTACAGAACTGTTTACCAGTGTAGTACTGATCGGATTCAAATCTAGTGATCTGTGCACAGCATGCTGCAGTCTTATTGCATTATTTGTCCCTTTCATGCCATTTCCAGTAATGATTTACGTAGGTAACTTGCACCGCCTACTTTATTTAATACTACAAAGTGATATATGTGGTCTTTGTATCAGTGTTAGAAAAATAAGTCAAAACCATGAAAGAAAGTAATTCTCTCTTTTATACCTGTTATAACACAGTTGAACAAAATTGAATTAAGGTTGCCAGAAATGATTTGATTGGAGACCCTACTGACAGCAGTAGCTGCTATGGCTATTACCATGCCTCAATTCCACTGCAACAACTTCAGCATGACCCTTTTCTTAAATGGTAAATCAACTGACTACAGTAGAAAATTTCCAGGAATTAATAACCAATAAATTGAGTTGAAAAAGTGATTTAATAACATTAAAGGTAGTGTTAAAGAATTACTGACATCTAGTGGTGAAAATGGACAGAGAAATTACTTAAAATGTCAGACATTCGTGGATGTATGGTGGTCATGCTTCCACAACTTGCAAGACCTCCCCCCTCCCTCTCTGCTGTGCTTCAGCTCCGCTTCCTCAACCCCTCATTCCAAGACAGGCTGTCTGATTGACACTGGCCCCTTTAGGCTCCTGCTGCTACTTTTACAGAGGCATGGCTGAGTCTTGCAAATCAAATTAAGAGCAAAAGGTGGAGCCAGATTGTCTGTCAAAGTATCGTGTTCCAGCACCTTTGTATTTGCTCAGGTTTTATAACAACCAGCTTTATTTGAGGCAAAACATTGACACTGTGCAGAAATAGATATTTTTAACCACCTTCCAAAACCTGGTGACCTTCCAAAATTATAAAGTGCTAATTGGGAGCCACTACAATCATATAATAATAATAATAATAATGTATGTTTCCTGTTTAAGGTCCCATATTATAGATTTTTTCAACAATTTCATATGGGTGTCAGAGGGCCAACAAAATTGTTTTTAAAGTGTATTACCCCAAATTCAGCCTTGGTCCTTAATTTCAGCCATTACAAAAATGGCTGTAGTGAGCTCTACTGAGAACGGGCTGTTTCTGTGTCTGAACCTTTAAATGTTAATGCGTGGGGCCTGTCCATGCCCCTATCTGGGAGATTATGGGACGCTCTGTGATTTTAGAGCTGGTCAGTGACAGTATCCACTACTGGGGTAGTGGTATTTGCCTTCGTGAGATCACAAAGGGGAAGATCTCAGACTCGCCCGTTTGAGCACACATTCACTAAAAAGTAGAGCAAGCAAGTAAGAGAGGTGACAGAATTTTTTCATTTTTGGGCCTCATACACAGGCTATGAGGACACATATGAATGTTAGAAAACCTTTAGAAAATGAATTTTGCATAATATAGGACCTTTCAAAATAACAATAGTTCTGCTTTAAACTGCATGAATGTGTACTTCTGCACATTGTAAAGGTCAAAATTATTAAATATTTACCTTCAGTCAGAACTACTATAAATCATGTACTATGAATATGATTGCAGCAAGCCATAAGTATACTGTATGAATATGAATGATATTTTCACTGCTGTGACCTTGATGGTGAGAATGAAGTCCTGGAGGCTGTCTGACAGTTTGAGCTGAGGCTGAGCTTTCTGTTGACACCCTGCTGGTGACTCATAATTCGCTGCTGGATATTTTATATTACATGCTACTGTAATTCTCATCCTGGGAATGATTGCCTCGCTCATTTCTTTCCCTAAGTATTAAATACGCACAGCGAAAGCCGCAGAGTAAACTACAAAGCTGACTTTAATGTTATTGACTTATATGCTGAATTTAAGATAATTTAATCAGATGACATACTTTATAAAAATACATTATTGATAAGCTTAATTTCCAATTATATTCATGGTTTTCCCCAAGTACCATATCCCGCTTCCCATGCTGGTAAAGTACAGTGCTAGGTTTATGAGTGTAGATACTGTGTGCACACAGAGTGAGGAGAAACACACCAGTGATAGAAACTCCACACAGACATGCACACATACTCACATTCCTCTGCTTGACTTCCACCCCTTTCATAATATCTGCAGGAATGAGGGTGTTTTTGTATAAAGACAGAATAGGAGACAGTATTTATTATAACCTGCTGGAGCCCCAGGGGCTCACCACCTCATATTTCATCTTAATGTATCTTCACTCACAGCCTTGCATTTTTTTTTCTGTCTCACAGTATAACCAGGAAAACTTCAGAGGAGAGAAACTACAATGGCGAAGCAGGTGACTTGGTGCTCACAGTCAGTCTCACCTTGGCCTTATCTGGGGCTTCCATATCTCAACTGATTAAACTGCCTACATTAGACTGCGCTCTCACCGGATGCAGCCTAGTGTCCCCGGGGAGCCGGAGAGGAACGATGGGTTTTTGCTGGAGCAGGGAGTGTGGCAACAGGCCTTCCTGGGCAGGCCATTATATGCCCTGCAATGCCGAATGGGTGGGCCCCATTGTGCTGCTCTGCATCAATGCTTTCTTTTCTCTGATGAGGCCCACGGAGCCCGTCGTGACAGACTACCTCATGGGGCCATTTCACCACTGGGGAGGCGAGGTACTGAGCTATGTAATGAAATATGCTACTGATTTGCAGAGACAGACACCTTTGGGTGACTGTTTTATTATTGTGTAAATTTATATATTGTGTAAAGATTTAAAAATAATGGATATTCTGATAAGAAATATTTGGTTTCGGGAACCAGTTGATATATATTGACATATATTGTATGAATTGGTATAATCAGTTTTCTGATGCATCCAAAGGCTTTTCTGTCTTTTGTTCTTCCTTCGTTTGACCTGCAAAGAAAGGAAATTCCAGCATGACAACAATATCATAACTATATCATAACCAAAATACTGGAATGATTCCCAACAACACAGAGGAAAAGTAGTAAATATGTCTGTTGAGTTGGAAGCTGTAAAGCCAAAATTATCCCTATCTCCCAATAATAAACACCCTTTAAAAAATGGTCTGGGTCATTCTCAACATATAATTACATGTTCCATATTCCATTTCTTACATTTCTGGAAAATGTAATCAAAATCTGTCCACAGCTTTTTGAGTTATGTTGCATACAGACAGACACACAAACCGAAGCTGCCAAAAACATAACTGCCTTGGCGGAGGTAACTAATGAAGCCCTGTCAACGTTTCCCCTGAAATGCATCACACACACAGCCAGCAGATGGCGCTCTTTTGACTTTATCAAATGCATAGAAGCAGCAAGTTAACTTCACATAGTGATTCTGTCTGGACTACTTCTACTACACGTTCAAATACATGTGTTGTAAAAATGGCTTCCATAAAGATTACAATGTATTGTGAAAAAGGGTAATTTCGCTGTAGCCAAGATCATCTTTTCCTAATGCAACAAAGTAGTCTTATCACCTAAAATAACTGTCATCGCAACATATCCAGTGATGTTATGTCACCAAGGCAACAAGAAATAATGTATCAATTTACTTAACAGGAGCTTGGTAAAAAGAATTAAACCTAAAAACAGTAGATTTTCTCTAACAACAGCTAACCCGGCATCCATCTTACCTCTACTCTGAGTTCTGTCCAGCCAGTAAAAGTCAGTCCAATGTCGACTCTTGTCTTATTTCTTATGTTTTGCTCTTCCTATTTCTATCTTTCTTTTCCTCCCTTCTTCTGATAATGCCTTCTTGTGTTTCTTTAATGAATCAGCCACACATATTGTGTTGATATTGAGTTGCTGACGTGTGATATGGTGCCGTAAAGCTCTCTGTAAAACCATGCATCGCCCTAACAAAAAAAAAATAATAATAATTACATAGAGCTACTTTAACATTAATCATTTTCTAAACGAGACTGAGCAATTATTTTGTTGTTTAAACACAACCTGGAAGTTATCCTTTCTCAAAGTAATCCCATCTGGACTGCTGCATTGCCAGTTTAGCAGGTTGTCTGAATATTTTACATCTGGTCCAAAACATTGCTGTCAGAGTGCTGATATTTTCCCTGTTTTGGACTCTGTTTAGAATACAGCTTGAAACACATTTGAAACCCTGAATGATGTTGCTCCTTTGTAATTAAAGATCATAGAGTTCACTACAAGCCAACAAACTTTTAGTTTTCAGAGCCCTCTCCTGTGGAACCAGCTGCCAGTCTGGGCATGAACCATTGCTAGCTTCTCTGCCAATGCTTGAACTTCCCTCTTTGAAAGAGCTTGTATTTAACTTAGCAACCTTTTTGTGCTCTTCTTTACCTATCTTTTGCATGTCATACTTTTAACCATCACCTTTTATTATTACTGATTTATTTCACAGCTCCACATCTTGATTTGTAGTCATTCTTATCCTTACGTCCCACATAACAAAAATGTAGAATATTTGAGGCTTTCGGATGATCATTTTAAGTACCAGATCCATCACATGTTGCATTATTCAATTATAACAATCATTCTTTCTCTTTATTATCAAGCAACAGGCTATTTTTTCTCATTTCATGAAAGATTCATATGCAACTGTAGTAAAGTGATTTCAGCATAAATTTCACTAACATCAGCAGATATGTCACATTTATGTGATGCACGGAGAATGAAGTGATGACATAAAGTTTGAAAGCAGACGGAGGAGGTAAGGAGAGACTTTACAGCATCATGCCTCACTGGTGGCAATAGAAAAATGGGGTCCTTCACACCTCTGCAATGACAATCACTTTGTGATGCACAATTAAGGCAGAATGAGACCTGCATCATTCACACACATTGCAGCAGGTAAACCCAAGGTGCTCTCATTTAAAGATCAACCTAAGTGATTTAAATAAATACATAATACCTCAACATGTGGCCATCAGTGGGTGTTAAGATTTAAAAACAAAGTTGGTAAGAAAAAGTACTCATGCTAAAAATTTAAGTTTCCAACATTGACACATTAGTTCTTGTAGATTTTTTCTTCTCTGATAAAAGGCAAAACTTTGTTTTTATTTATGAATTTATTCATTTTACAGCTGTAAGTATTTTATTATTTTACCTACACTGAGATATTCAGTTTCTAGAGAGAGATTACCGGCTCTGAGTGTTAATAAAGTGTGTCATGTTCACGCTATGAAGTGACCAGATTTCTGGGGTTGATATGATCACTCTGGAAGTTGATGTATTGAAATAATTTGGAATTGTGTATAAAAGAAAAAATAGGTTCCATTTATATAAACATAAACATAAATAAAAACCACAAACAACAAAACAAACAAACAACCACTTACAAGAAAAAATAACTTATGTTGGCTCAACTAAACAGGTCAGATCTCACCCTTCTTCTAATGTTCTAATGATCTAATGTTGACATGAAACTACTTGATTGTCATATTGGATGATGTCGTTCTCTGTATTTGGGACTTTCAAATTAAAAATAAATCCATGATAAATACATTTGCAGTATCTGTTGAAGCACTCACATTTCTGTGGATGGTCATCTGCACATTTTGAAATTGAGAATGCTTTTTAGAATGTAACATTCTGGTTGTTTTTATTTGTTTTATTTTGCATAATAAATTTTAAACTATTAGAAATGTCTTACCAAAAATGAATTTATGTCTCTGTTCATGCAGGTTACATTTATTAAGTAAGTCCACTTCATTTATAAAGCACATTTCCAAATAAAAATTACAAACAAAATAGAAGAAAGAAGAAAATATAAAACATAATAGTGAAGACTAAACATAAACACGTTTAAAAAGATTGGTTTTCAGCCAACTCGAGGTCTCAGGCTCAAAGGAAGGGAGCTCCAGAGAGTCAAAGCGATTATTGCTTTTTCGAACATATCATTTGACCTGAGGGACCTGATGGGAGCAGATCTACAAAAATTCTCTGATACAAGTCAGTGCTTGACAATGTAATGCGCTATATGCTAAAGCCATAATTTAAAACCTCCAGTGGTTATGAGAGGATCTATGTGTGAATTGTTTATATGACATATATAAAAATAAACAGTTGTGTCATCAAAAGGTCACTGTGGTATTTCTCTAACTCTCCCAATCTTGCATTGTAAAAAGAATGTATTTTAATCCTCTCTATGTTTTGTAACCTAAGCAGTTATAATTTCTTTTCAAAAAGAAAGTGATAAGGTTGAGCAAATAAAGTGTTACAGATTTATTAACTTAATGTAAGTCGGAAATGAAAAAATTGTATTTTTTTAATCTTGAACTTAAATCACAAACATATCATTGTTTATTAAGGAAAAGTGCAACACTGACCATCCAACTCTTCTGCCTTTCTTCTTATGAGGATTTTACGGCTTCTTAAAGGAAACATTTGAGAATGACTGGTGCTCTAATGTGAAAAATTTTAAATGAATGACATTTCTTTTCTGCTGCCTGTAGGGAGCAGTAACTACACAACATTATTGGTCATATTTCAGGGTATGAACAAATTGTCTATATGAGCGTTTTCCATTGAGGGACATGCTGGAGGCGCCCAAAGCCCCACCTGGAGACTGGTAGTGTAGCGGAGGGCATTGAGGTAATTTTGACCCGATGAAGATTTTAGTAGCGTGTGCAGGCAATTTTTTCACTTTTATCATAAAGATTTGCAGGGTGGCAGAAAACCGTTAAGATAAATGTAAATAAATCCTCTTTCTTAACTAGCTTTCAAACAACTAGCAACTATCTTTGGGACAAGTTGTTTTCCTTAACACTCCCATGGCACTGATCATTTACTGTATTCGCACAATTCTTTTGAATTATGCACATTATTGTTAGGCTCTAGATTTACAGGTTTTAATGATGCATATGTACAGATGTACATCCAGCCCTGGGGCAGATGGGTTTACTGTTAATCCAAAAATACCAATACATATGAACCATTTAACATTGAAAAATAAGGCTAGAAATACTCAGGTTACATTCTGTCATACTGTAATCTCTGGTGTTTAAAGAATGTTAAGACTTTTTTCTGCCATGACTTTGGTTAAAATACAGTCTCTCCTCCTAGGCAACACAAATCTTAAGGTGAAGCTGCACAGTCTGAGCAAAAGCACTTTCAAAAATGGGGACTAAATGTCTTTTCCTTGTTCTATAATCCAACCAAAATGAATTGTCCCTTACACACATTCCTGGTCAAATTTGACCCATTTTGACATTTGACAACACTGAAAACATCCTAAACATCTATCTTTATGTCTGAAATTTGATGACTTTTCCTAAAGTGAGACAAAATACACAAAAATATTATAATATTTTCAAATTCTATACTTTTATATAGGTGCTACAAATGTTTGCACACTGAGGCTGTTTTGGGTCAGTTTCGACTCATATCTATTTAAATGGATTTTAGATCTACCAGTGGCAGTCAAAACAAGGAAAACGGTGGTTTTAGGGAATCTTGGAACTGTAAAACTCTGCATGTCATGTATCTGTGTTTTTGTTTTGTTTTTCATTTATTCTTTATGGGACAGCAGTGACAGAGCTCAAGGTGGTTTCCACTACATTTGCTTTGGTTTACCTTGGTGTAAAAAGGGAACAGAGGTCATGCAGAGGTCAAACAGTGCTATGACAAAAGATCTGCACCTGCAAATACCTGCAATGTAAAAAAAAATAAAACTACATATGAATAAATTTTGGCTGGGAGGTGGTGATCAGACTCATAACCTTATAAAGGTACATGAGTTGTCATTTCATATGCCATAGATATCATGGCATCGAGACATAATGTGCAACATGCCCTTCATCTGAACCTCCAAGAGAAGGTGTTTGATAGTGAACTGGAAGAACGTATGTCAGAGCGGAAAAATGGAAGAAAAAATAAAACAAAATAAAGAAAAAAAAGAGTGCTTTTAGTTGGTCTTCACACAAGAAGCCAACACAAGGGGACAGATGAGAAAGATGTTATTTCTGTCCTTTAAATTACTGGAAAACTTTCAGAACGTAGTTTATAATAAGCATGTTATTATTTAATGTTTTGTGTTTAAGTGATAAATGATCAAATAACACTGGTATCCTGCCTTGGGGTTAAGCTTATTTAGCTATTCTAAATATCAGTAATGTCTTTGTTTTATGTAAAGCATGTTGAATTGTCCTGTACATGAAATGTGCTGTACAAATAAACTGCCTTGCCTTGCCTTAGCTGGTTGAACTGCCACCTCATGTACANTGTGCTGTACAAATAAACTGCCTTGCCAGCTGGTTAAACTGCCACCTCATGTACCAAGGCTACAGCTCTCCCTTTGCTGCACTTCTAGCCCTCTGACCCCCTTTTCTATACACTAACTGTAAAATAAAGACCACTAGAGCAAAGAAAATTCATAAAAACATAATTTTGATTTCTTATGATATACTAGTGAAGACATTGTTTAATGATTGCAGTGGCTAAAGAAGAATTCTCACAGTTCTAGAAAGTTAATGCCATTATTAATTAAAGTGATACACACACACACACACACACATTTGCATGTGGTGCAGCTGGTTTGTTTAAACAAGTTCAGATATTATTGTCTTTAAACTATGTGTTAAACATATTCATCTCTGAATCTACCTGAATGTACATACAGATAACCTAATCCCCTGTGTAACATCAGTATTTCATAACCCCTAAAGCAGGAGACAATAGAAGTATCATTAATTAGTTTATTAAATTGCTTTCTCTCATCCCCATCTGGGTATAGCAGCTGCTGTATACAGCCAGGGCACTTTTATTGATTACAGTTCTGATACATTTCTATATTCCCCAGAAACCAAAAGCAATTACTCTGTGTAAACTACATTCAGCTGTATGAGTTTCACTTGTAAATAGTTCCGCCCAACATGTATTTCAGCTGTAGGGCCCATGTCCAATATTTCCCAAAAGATTCCCTTTCAGTTTTCCTCTATTCCACACATAGAAAACATCCCTGAGGAAAGAAACCTGGTAAATGTGGATTACCTACATGATAAAATATGAAGGCAAAGCACAAAATAACTTCCCACTCTGGGTATTAATGAGCAGATGCCATTAAGTTTAAATCAATTTATAGTACATTATTTGTATTGGAATAAAACCAAATATGTGACCTCAAAATACATAATTAGTTTTTAAGGAAGAGTTGTTCCTCCGATCAGTCAGATAGTCTAAAGGAATCATTACAAATGATTTTACACATTAAATATCCATTGCAGTGAACAATACAGTCGGAGCAATTGCTTCTCTGGGATATCCTGGACCAAATCAANACTTCTCTAGGTCAGGGATACCCCCCCCAAACAACAAACATGTCCACCTCAAATAAACCTTAACCTTAAAATTAATATATATATATCATATAGTGGCCAAGAACTTTGGATGTGTATTTCTGATTATTATGGCAAGTTGTTCTGGCATATAAGAAGCAAAGAAAAATCAAACCATGATACTACCACCACATTTTCAATCCAGGGAAATCAGTTTTGCGTAATGACTCTCATTGGAAGTCTTACTTTGTTCTCATTTAGAAAAAATTTAAACCAATAGTCTGTTGACCCATTCATGTGAACTAAAGCAAATTACAGATGCACAGCCATTTTATTTTGGGAAAAAGATGGCTTCTTGTACTGTTCCGTGCAGTGCTCACCAGTTTTATTTATTGTTTGATAAAGTTAACATAACCTCATGGAAGAGGCCATTAATTAATTCAACTCTTTTTTATTTTTATTATTTTTAAATCACATGCCTTGCACTCCCAACGATGCTGAACCATTCTGCCTTGATGGTCCGATTGATTTCTCTTCATTTATGTTTAAGACATATTAAAATGACAGTAATGTAGAAAAGTCCAAAAGGTTTTCTATTTTTTAACCATTTGGCCAATTTTTAAAGCTTCTGCTTGTAAATTGCATTCCTATGGTGAAATGAGGATGTCTTTCTGCATCTACAAGGTCTATTTAAAAACTTGTGGAATCATAGGTGAAATAATCATGCAGTTTGTTAAAATGTGTAATTATGATGAAGAAAAAGTAAATAATGAATGAAGATGACACACAGCACAAATAAAAACATGTTTTAATTTTGCTTTCAGAATAAATATGAATATCCATTTGGAAAGATACAGCTGCAGCTGTAAACCTCTATCAAATCAAAGTGCAATATGTGAACATTATCTCTGCAGAGGCTAACTCTGACAAAATGAAGCAGAAACAAAATTAGAGAGATTTTAGTACAGAAGGTTCAGGCGAGGGCAGTTTGGCTTTTTCAGCTCCCGAAGTTCCCCAATTGGAGGACTTTCAAAAAGGTTGAAATGCAACTTTGTTTTTAAGTATATGCATATTTCTAAGTATATGCAAAGTTGATGTTGGCATTCCCATGTGGACCTGAAAACTTCAACATTTTAGTTTTTCCTTTGCCTGAGTTCACAACCAATGCAGGAAGTGCTGCTGCAGATTGTTGTGCATCTGATTTTTATTCATCTAAGACTTCTCATTCCACAGACTTTTCATATACCAAACCCAGCTTGTACTTTTATTAGATCTTTAATTACTCTAAATAAAATCAAATGCATTTTATTTACTTAAAAGAACTTAAAAATAATATTTTTTGTAGGTTAATGAGCTAGACATGGTATGAAACTGGGATGTGCACATCAGTTTATGAACTTCTACAGAGTGAGCACGCTGAATAACCCTGCTACATTATTGATCCCTCTCTGTGAAACTGTACAGCCACTTTCTGATGACCCTGCTCAGCCTTCAATTGACACTTCTGTGAAAGCTGCTCTAATTATTTAGTCTCCATTTGACCTCAGTGTGCAAATCAGAGCCAGGGGGATTGATTAAGTGCATCTGAGATACGCACGCTGGCCCAGGTGGTGTAATGTTAGGCTATTAGCACTGATTGAGCAGAAATGAACCAGAAATCTAAGGACATACACAGACACTGTTTATATTTCAGTAGATAAAGAGCTCTGACTGAGCGGATCCAGGTCTCTCCGGAGCCAGGGCATGCAGTGTTTACACGCCTCCCTGATTAAGACTCTGGTTTGTTTTTATTTAACTTTTAGCAATTAGAGGACACATTTGGCTAGACTGCTGTAGTTTGTGGGGTTAGATGATGAATATGTAGCCAAGATGTTCAATAAATGTAAGAAGAGACAGAAAGTGAAGGAATGAAACCAGAGCTGGTGTCAGAAGATCGAAAGGAATGAAAGAAGGAGCTCTAAAAATAATCAATGCCCCATAGATCCAAAGTGTGAGGTTTCCAATTTCACATCCATTTCAGAGTAAAAGGTCTGCACCACTCCTTCACATGCATGAACCCTGGGATATTTCAGAGCTGCATGCTGCCACCTTGTGGTAAATCACTGGTATAGTTCCACTTGTAGTCCCGCATTTTACCTCATCATAGATGAAGTGGAGCTTATGGCTGTGTTCCGTAAATAAAAGCATAAAGCTTTCTTATGAAAATGTTTTCACAACCCAGTAATTCAGCCACAATTTTGAGGCTGTGCACAGAATAATAAAACCCAAATTAAATCACTTTAAAATCTCACAAACACAAATCTTATTCACATTAAGACATTAAACACATGCCAGATGAATAAACTGAAACATTTTACTATTGCATGAACAAATGAGCACATTTTGAATATAAATCAATTTAAGAATTATTTTACAAAACAATGAAAAACTTTGATTTTCAGCTTTACATAAAAACAGAATACACATGTTAACTGTAGACACGCAGCATCTTTTTCATAATCTATGACATCAATTTCAGTTATCTGAAGGTGTGACTGATCATTTATTGCACATTTGTTACATTTCTAAAAAGATTTTTTTTAAATTTTTTTCTCTAACATACACGATGCTACCGTTTCATTCGTTTTTAATTTTGTTTGTCTTTTGTGGTGAGTTCAGGAACAGCAAGATAGATTATGTTCACAATGTTTCTAATAATATGTATTCAAGAAAAAAAAATAAAAAAAACATCTGAAGTCTGACACTTGAAGAAAGAGTGAGCTGCAACAATGCAAGACAAGGCAAGGAGAATTTATTTGTATAGCACAATTCACACACAAGGGAATTTTAAACTGCTTTACAAAAGCAAAGAAGATACCATGAAATTCATGGTTTACCCTATTCTGTT
>CM047988.1:5368093-5381791 GCA_026261665.1 Melanotaenia duboulayi | reverse complement strand
CCAGCTAAGGTATCCCTGGGATATCTGACCTCTAACCTAACCTCTGAGCCCTACCAGGACGGTGGTGGTGCAGAAGATTGGACAGATAAAGAGGAGCCAGACCATGTAAACATTTAAAAGTCAGAAGTAACACTTTAAAAGAAATTCTAAAAGCGAAAGGCAGCCAGTGAAGGTATCGCAGCACTGGCGTAATGTGCTCCCGCCGTCTGGTCCCCGTTAATAGGCAAGCAGCTGAGTTCTGAATCAGCTGTAGACAGCGGAAGAGGGATTGATCAATTCCAGAATAAATGGAGTTACAGTAGTCCGGTCTAGAGAAAATAAAAGCGTGAATGACCCTTTCTAGTCTACTGCACAAACCTGCCTGTCAAATTTGAGGTTAAAATCAAATAAAACACCAAGGTTTTTATTAAAATGACAAGTTAATGAGTCCAGGGATCCAATAACACTGCTGCATCCTGTAAGCAGGTCAAATTTACCAAAAATAATGACCTCTGTTTTACTGCTATTTATACATAGGAAATTCCTCCATCCAAATTTTAACATCCTGCAAACACTTTTGAAGATTTTTTACGCAAAAATCTTCTGCAGATTTAAAAGACAGATCTGGATGTCATCGGCATAACAGTGAGAGGAGACGCTATATTTTTTAAAGATGGACCCCTGAGGAAGTAAATATAATGAAAACAATATAGGACCCATGTTGGAGCCTTGAGGTACCCCATAATTAAGTGTTGCCTCAGATAAAGGGAAGTGCCCAAGATGGACTGAAAAGCTTCTCTTTCTTAAATAGGACTCAAACCTTTTGAGTATTATACTGTTAATTCCTACACACTGTTGGAGGCGCATTAATAGAATGTCATGATCAAAGGCTGCAGTAAGGTCAAAAAGAAATAAAACAGCAGAGGCCCCAGAATCAGCAGCTAAAAATAAATCATTGCACACCCTAACAAGGACTGTTTCAGTGCTATGACATGGCCTAAAACCAGACTAGAATTTTTCATAAAGGTCATAAAGTCCTGTAACTGATCGTAAACAACTTTCTCTAAAATTTTGAAGAGAAAAGGAAGACTGGAGATTGGCCTAAAATTTGAAAGAATGGTAGGATCCAGGTTATTCTTTTTAAGAAGGGGTTGCACAGCAGCATGTTTCAAAGCAGCTGGAACACAACCCAAAATAAGAGAGGAATTACCAGAACTAACAATCCAGGGACCTACAGCACACAATACCTCCTTCAGGAGTCTAGGTGAAATAGAATCACCAGGACAGTATAAAGGCCTCAGATGTTTAACTATTTCAGATATCTGACAGTCACAGGTTCAAAATGTTCAAGCACAGCAGAAAACACAGTCAGCACAGCAGGATCCGTTGAGCAAAATGAGGGTGAGCATCTGACAGCACTTACTTTCTCAATAAAAAAATTAAAAATCTTTCACACAGTAAATCAGATGGTGTCAGAGGTGAGGAATCATATGGATTCAAAAGAGCGTTCAAGGAATTAAAAAGAATTTGAGGCTTATTGATCTTCACAGATGCTAAGTTTGAAATAAACTAGGTCTTGGAATTCTTTAAAGCAGCCTGATATTTAGTTAAAGCCTTTTTTAAAATCCCTAAAGACACATGAAGCCTGTCCTTCCATTTCCTCTCAGCACTGCGAGTGATGCGTCTGAGCACACGGGTGTGTTCACTGAGCCACGGCTCTACAGCTGGTTTACAGCGTAAAATCCTAAGGGGGCAATGGTGTCTAAAATGTCAGCACACGGAGTTGAACTCCTCCAGGAGTCTATCCACATCTCCATGTTGTTGTAACTCCACAGAGGGCAGCATCGACTTAGTAAAAGCAGCAGAAAAAAGCACTGCCGTCTGTGCAGTGATCAGGCGTCTTGAGCGGACCGAGGCGCATGAACCAGACACAGATTTAACAAGATCAAATTTAAACAAAACAGGCCGATGATCGTAGATGCCCACATCACAAATCTCCTGTATATCACCATGCACACCCAAAGTGAGGACCAAATCCAGTATATGAGCCTTTTCATGTGTTGGCTCCTTCACCAACTAAAGCAAGTTAAAAGTGCTGATCAGGCTCATGAAGTCTTTAGCTAGGGGCTTGGTCTCACAACAGACATGGATGGTAAAATTTCCAACAATCAGGATCCGATCGTAATCCAACCTAATTGATGAGAGAAAGTCTGCAAAGTCCTGAAGGAAGCTATTATTAAATCTGGGCGGTCAATAGATCATAAGACATAGCTGAACCACCAGCTGAACTTCAAAGCTGGAAAAGCTCTGGACTGGTAGTTGCCGACATGAAAAACATGTTCGAAAAACGATGAGAACTCACTGTTGACCCGCTCGAAGCCAAGTCTCCGTCAGAAACATGAAATCCAACTCCCGAGACGTGAAAAAATAATTGAGAATGTAGGTTTTATTTGCTAGCATTAATGAGAGCCGCGCTGACAATCACCTCTTCTGTGGTTGTCGAAGAAGCACGATCCAGCAGACGAAGTTTGCATACTGTAGCTCCATGCCATNAGCACGATCCAGCAGACGAAGTTTGCATAGCTCCATGCCACGTTTGAGTTGCCGGTTCCTGTGGCGAGGAGGCGCTGTCATCAACAGGTGAGCTTGGTCCTCCACTGCTTCCGGAAAACAGGCCGAATCCACCGCAAGTAACACTAATGTTCCAACATGTGATATTTTCTATAGACGACCACCGGATAGCCTTAATTCTCACCAAAACACCACCTCGCCTTTCTCTTTTCCGTGGGCATTTTTCAGCAGAAGGCCAACAGGTCGTAGTTTAGACGGGATATCAGAGTGGAACAGTGAAGGATTTGAGGTTCTGCCATTCGTAATCCAATTCAGTTTTGATCTTTGAGTAAGACCAATATATAGTTGGGCTTGTCGATCGTACCCCAGAAAAGCAGTCAAATTATGCCAGTTAAAAAGCAATAAAAACACTTAAAAAGCCATTAACAGACCGAGCAGACGGCGAGCTGCACACACTGGTGCCACCTTACCGGAATCTTACCTGTCCTAAAATGTACACCGTACCGCATGCTTTGCCCGCGTTGATCATTTTTAAAGAAATATTACCATCATTTTGACCAGTCACCATTATTAGTGATGACTGATAAGCACAAACTATTTTGTTTGTACACATGTGTCAGTGCCAATCTAATGCACTGTGATTATTTATTTGTTTATTTTATATTTTGATAAGCAGGCCCGCCATGCCACTTTCGGGCTCAGTCCTGAGAATTCTAGCAGGCTTCTACCGCGGGCCAGTCCGGGCCTTGGTACATCTGATTGGTGGTACGGAGCTACTAACTTTTGATGTAGCCAATAACTACGCTTCATTTGTGAAACGGTCTACAGCAGGGCTACTCAATTCGGAAAACCTGCTGGATTGCGGCCCTCGTAGGACCGAATTGAGTAGCCCTGGTCTATAGTCTATACTATAATTCATAGAACTCTTTAAGACTTAAAACATTAAATATCAAACAAGTTCAATTCAAATCCAAGCCAGTTCAATCTAATCGGTTCCAAATTAGTTACTTTTACAGGGCAAGGTTTTGGTAACTGAAAGGCTTGTCATATTAATTCTAATCAGGACACCAAAAACTATAACACAGCCAGGAAAATGGATTTAGATTAGATTTAATACATTATCAAATATCAATCATTTTTGTCAAGTCATTCTGTATGATATGTTTTCTGGACCAATATATCTATATGAGTAAAGCATTTATATTAACTTGCATGTGACTAAACTTATTTAGTTTATACATTTTTCTACATGCACATTATTTAAATGATATCTAATGCATGTTTTCCATTTTTTTCATTTCTGGGGAAAAAAAGGGCAAAAAAAATTTTTTTCTGCACGTCTCACTAAAGGTTTGCCAGGTTACACATTCAGTTGTTTTTAACACTTATAAGTTTTTGGTGTGTGTGCTTTTTTTTTTTTATTATTATTTTTTTAAAAGAAAAATACCCACAGCTTTTTGTCTTCGAACTTCTACATCTGTATAAGTTTCCTGGAAATAAATACAGAGAGGTGAGAGTAAACAAGTGCCGTATAATCACTGCCCTTCAAAAATGATCCCATAAAATTTAGCATCATGCTGAGATTCTCGGTAGGTGGTGGATAAATCTAATGCTCTAATTCTGCATGTTCATGATGCTAACCAGTTCGCAATTTATATTCATTCATTTGCAAACAGTATACAGCAGTCTGGCTGGTTGAATTTTAAAAGAAAAGAAAAAAAAGGAAACTAAATTAAACACCCAACCTAAATAATTCAGTGATGCATGAATGGTCATGTCTGACCTATAATTCATAATTACAGGAAGTTAATCACCATTGCCTGATGAAGAACAGGTGCTGCTGTTACACGGAATGAGTTGACATGTCATGTATTTCACTGACATTAATTTATAATCTCTTGGAACTGACATGTTCATTGATTTTGTAAGGTGTTAAACTCAAAGCCTTATTAAATCCATTGTAAAGCGGCTGCTTCTTTAATCTACATAACTGTGACTGCACAATTAATTCATTGAATGCAATTTCATAAATATTATTGGGTTTAGTTATCTGGTACCTAAGTCCACTTATACAAACCAGTGTAAAAAAAAACAAAAAAAAAAACTACACTACACACTCTTTTTCTGTTAAACAGGATTCTGTTAAATCCTAAACAGTCATGTTTGTTTTTGCTTAGAGCTAAATTAAGTTGCATCTTTTTGTTTATTTTTTATTGATTAGTCTACAATATTTGAGCACCTACTGCTTATATATTAATTGTATCCCCAGTTTTGCAGAGTAAGGAAACACAGTCATGCATCAAGGGGCATGATTATGACGCCTCACAAAACATGAACATTTGATTTGCAAATGGTTATCAGTTAGCTCCTGTGATGAATGGCCAGCTTTTTCCAAGCACTTGCAATATCTGCTATCCATCACACAATTAGATTAGATTATTTTAATTACAAATTTCAGGTAAGACATGACCACACATGCATCATCCACACATCTAAGTCAGCTTAATATTAATTTTCCATTGTGAACTTTTACATGTTAGTCTTTTCATTCTGAATGCATATCTTTCTTCTATTATAACAGGTATTTATTTATTTATTTATTTTCTCTGAAGTGTGCATGTTGACAAAGCAGTAGTGTGGCATGGAGTAACTGTACATGCAGGCTTCACAGGTTAGGTTAAAAAAAACAAACAAACAAACAAACAAAAAAAACATTTCACACAAAGTCAGGAGACCTAAGCATTTGGAATCCCTTTTAAATCAATGAGAGATTGACAAGTCCCTTCGAAGTTCCCACATGCTGCTCAACACATACTGATGACATAAAGAGTCCTTGGTTGGTGTGGTCATGTGACATTTGACTCAGCTGCAGAACCTCAGAGTTTTCTCACTTCATACATAAGAGTTGTTTGTCCATTTAGAGACACTGTAGTAATAAAGGTGGCACAAATATGGCAGCTACCATGTATGTGGACCCACAGCAAGTGGATATAAGAGTTATTTTAGTCAGGGGATAAGATACCAATGCAATTTATGATATACATTTTTTTTTGTCATTGAGCTTTGATTTTGCTACACCTTTGAGCATAAAGGGACAAAAGAAATTAACTTCATTTAAGGCAAGGCACGTTTATTTGTGTAGCACATTTCATGTACAAGATAACTTAAAGTGCTTCGTATAAAACATTAAGAGCATTTAATGTGAAACAAAGGAAGTAGTAAAAATTCCAACAGCCAAACCTGGAAAGAGGTTTTACCAGCAGACTGGTAAAATTTAGGCCCATTGTTTTAATATCTCATGTAAGCTGACGGAAAGTGTGACAAATGAAAGGCTTACGTATTATTTACAGTTTGTTGACATCAAAGTGGGTTCAGGAGAGGAAGAGGCATAATGGATCCAGTATTGTGTTTGGAGGATGAGATTAAAATGGGCTGAAGAAATTCAAGAGTGAGTTGCTGCAGTGTTTTTGATATCACGAAAGGCATGTTACATGTTGTGGAGAAAAGGATTAATGATTAAACATCACTTTATAGGAAATAAAGTGCAACTTTTTAAATGGGTCATGGACCTTCTTGAAAGAGGATCTGCATTAAGTAAACATGTTGAAAATAATGGAACACCTCAAGGGATCCAACTTTATTTTCAGCCGTGGTTAAGGACATATTTGGAAACTTCAGTGGATGTTGGTGGCTCAGTGTTCGCAAGGGCGTAGGTTTAAGTTCCTGCAGAGGCCCCTTATGATAGAAGTTTATTTGCAATATCATGTAATTGAGTATATTCTGACCTCTGATTGCAGGTTCTGCTTCAAGTTACCATGTGTGAGCTTTTTAAAGTTTTTATAATTTTTTCTGTATTTTGTTGACATCAAGTGTTTTCTGCCTCTTCTTCTGCAGTTCTTTTTTGTTTCCAGAGACTATGTCCTACTTTAGTCACTGCAATTAATTTTCCTACCTGCCTGTCAAGCATGTCCTAGCTTCCTTTCATCCAGCTTATTATCCCACATTTAAACCCTGCACAGTTCAGCCAAATACCTGAACCCATTAAATAAATAACCAAGTAATCCTCAGTCTATCTATCACTCTGATTTTCAAATTTGGTCCTTTATAAAACGCTGTGTAAAAATAAATTGGTTAGGTAAAGAGCTGATCTGAAAATAGTCCTTCCAGGAACCAGAAGCTCCACCTCCAAAAGTAGACATGCCCACACACCACTGCCAGAGCATGACAACAGGTTATTTCAGTGAATACTTTAAAATCTGTTTGCAATGTAAGTATGTCAGCTTTTCTTCTCTTTTTTTGGACTTAATCATTTTCTGTGAGAATAAATGTATTTCTTATTTGAACAATAACTCAAATATTTAGGTATTTAAAGGTGTTTGACAGAATTTGTTTGACTGTTTAAGACATGGATGGTTCTACTTTTTTTGTTAGTGCTTTTGCCATCTGCCACCTTTTTCTTTTTTTCTGATTAAAACAGTTCACATACTAGATTTTCTGCTGTGCAACCCACACAAAGTATTATACAGCCAACTTTCTTTGGCACTTCATTGTCAAAGAAAAAATAAAACTTCAATCTGCTCCAGTGCTTCATCCAAAATTCTGGAAATGCTGCTTGCTTAATTGAAAAAACACTGAAAAACAATTTTATAGATTAATTTAACCCACAGATCTACCCCTTGTTTTTTTACACAGAGAAAGGGACAACTGAAATAAATTTACTAAGTAAATAATATCCGACAGGTGTGACACTTCCCTTTAAAGAACTGTGAGTCACTACGGAGGCTGTTCCTGTTGTTATATGAGTTTGTTATGAGTTTTATATGAGTTTATTCCTGAAGCCGCCTGTTTTTTTATTTTTTTATTTTTTTGTCTGGCTAGTTATCAAAAGAGCCTGATAGGTGATATAAAAAGAAAACTGTTGGGCTCAGAACATGTTAAAGGATGACACTTAGTTTCACTCATCAGCTTACAATATTGAGTTGAAGTGACCTGACCAGTCATATATGTGAGAGTACTTGTTTGCAAAATCAAGATCATAGAATTTTCTTAGCAAACGTTATTGACAGCAGCTGAAAACCATATGTTGTCACCTTCTAACTCAAAACAAATTGATATGACAGTAGATAAAGTAAACTCTTCTAAATGTTAAGGCTGGACAGATTAATCCAAATAGTAAAAATCAATAGTATTGATACTATGGGTAGTATTGATCAATACCACCGTGATGAGATCAGTATTTTTCTTACGAAATGCTTTGAGGGGAAAAAGAATGTGAATGAGAACGAACAAGGGGTAGGTTTTGCTTTCGTTTGGACAATTTTCACTGTTGACTTAATTTTCCCAATTAACTGTGTCATAAAAGGGAATAACAAGGTTATTTTATTATTTTGTTAGGTTGTTGATGTTATTTTAAAATGTTTACTAACAAAACAAGCTGAAATGAATTTTTTTGGGTTCTGCCAGTCAGTTATTTTAAAAAAATGTTTTATTTGACAAAAACCTTTATACTGTGTTTGATTATGATAATAATAATGACAGATAATTAAAGGCAAAGTCATTAAATGATTGCAAAATTTCAAGAAAATGTAACGCTATCAATTTTGGTATCGGTAATATTTCCCTGGATTTACTTTGTATTGGATTGATACCAAAATTTTGGGTTTTGACCAGTTAATACAAGGATACCGTGTATGGACATCTTTAGTGATTTTTAAAGGCGATTAATTGGGCAAATTGATTAGTCACGCTATTATTATTACGCTATTTGCATTCCAAACAACTGTTTATCAGGCCACGGTTTCCAGTACACCGATTAAATGGAGACGTCAGAGCTCGGTTAAATTACTGTTGCCAGTTTAGCTACTTTGGCGCTATATTTAGCGACTTTTCAAACCCCACAGAGAAGTGACTAGTGTCAAATCTATAGATTTTTTCTGGTGTTATTGGAGACTTTTGAAAACTGATGTGAAAGCACATTTACTTCTTAATGAGCAGGTCTTCTGCCCCGCGCTCACAGCTGCAGTCAGAGCAGGAGATGTTCACCTCTGCTTCATGACCAGACTGAAAATGAAACATGCAAAGCTGCTGCTGGCTGATCCTGCTCTGGCTTACCGTCAGTTATTAATGCCTGCTAATGAGTGTGGACCAAAACATTTAAAAAGTTAAAAGTACAGTGAACTGTTGTAGAGTTTTAATTACAGAACAGCTGGAGCTGATGGTTAAAGTACCTAAAATGTCACCTTAACTTTAGGTCTGTTCATTTTGGGCCAGGGATATTTTCTATTTCCCTTTCTACTGTTTAGAAATTAAATGCATTTGTCCAGACATTTCTAAAGCTTGAGTGTGCAATAATAATGTCTTTGTCTATTATTTGATTGAGTTGTCCACTAAAATACTTATTATTTAAAATAGTGTTGCATGTTAACCATTCTGTTGCCTCTGTTGGCCTTTGGACAGGAAAAGGGTTAAGAAAGTGACAGAAGGGTGACATGAAGCAAAGGGACCTGGATTCAAACCCAGACCATCTAAATGAAAGACCTGCTTCTGTGTAAGACAGCTGCCTAGGTGAGCTAATTACTACCCCACAAAAGCATTTGTCATAATTAATTGACTCTCCATTCTAGTCCAGTAGTGTCATACATGTGACCCAAGGGTAAAGAAAAAAAAAAAAAAAACAACTGCAAGAGGGTTTAATGTGACCCGTAGGATTAATTAGGTAAATGTGAAAATGGAAGAGGACATTAATTGCATTTTTTTTTAAATAAAACTTCAATAGCTACTAAAGGTTACATGTAAAAATCTTGATAAGCTTGTATTTCTTTCCACTAAAACTACAAGAAATATTTTTGGATTTTCCATTTATGCTTTTATTGGTCTGGCCTACTTGAGAGCAAATTGCAGTGTATGACCTGACCTAAAATATGTTTGGCGTCACTGAACTTGTCTTATTGTGTCTTTTAGTGAGTTTTTATCGTATGGGTAGACTATGCAGAATGAATCTAGATCACCACAATGTGTGTTAAAATTTCCAGATGACTTGAAAAACCGCGGTGCTGCTGTGGTCTGTTTCCTCCACTATAGCTATAAACAATGGCAGAAACAGCTGTTAAGCTTTCCTGCTTTTGCCTCCAGACTGTGGTTGGGGTCAGAGGCGGACTGGGAGAAAAGATTCAGCCCAGGCATTTTGGCTAACACTAAATGATCATGCACACCACAAATCTTTGTGTTCCACTAAATGTGAATATCAGCCATACAACTGCTTAAAGCCACTAAAACCATGCGGTGAGTTTGCAGAAATCAGTGTGAGTGGACACATTAACACATTAAATACTTACACCAGTTTACACCAAAACATGTAATTTGTTAATGAAATAAACATCTATAGTTTAGCACAGTCATGAATATTAGAGCATCATTCATCCCACGTTGTGTTTGAGGGAGAAAGAAAATATAACAAACATGACAAAGACTTTTCTTCTTTCTGTTTGGTCAATATTTAAAATCTCATACTGGAAATGTGTAAACTGACTGCGGTGTGTCACGTTATTTTAAATACAAATTACTGCATGATGATGAAATGAAGAAATGTGACAATTACAACTTCCAGGAGAACATTTCCGATTAGTCATAAAGACAGACGGGGAGGGACAAAGACACAGGAAGCTATGACACAAGCAGCTGTGCAGCTTCACGAAGGTCACACATCCCTGGTCAGCTTTGTGGGCGATATTTTTCATCACGCTCCCTTTGTGAACTGCTTACAAAAGCGCTGTGAAAAAACGGTTCATATAATGTTTGTAATTAATTACTGAGTGCCATGCAGACAAAAGGACATGTCATTTCAAGAGTTCATATTTGAGCATAATTTCTTTCTCTTTTTTCAAGGTTTATAGTCAAAGCCTTTGATTGACAAAGCTTTTATTGTATTTAGGTTTTCTGCTCCACAGATGGACCGTTATCATCTTTAAACACATAATCATAACGAATGTGTGTGATTTGGGTAATGTTTTCAGGTCATTAATGCAACATAAATGAAGCACAACTGTTTTCTAAACATTACCTATTATGGGCTGGACACAGGAGGCGACGTTTCTCCTTCTCATTCATTTCCTATGGAACTTGCACAATGAGCCGAAAATTGTCGTCCTTCCCCAGCCAAGCAACAGGCGACATTCTTGCATGTGAAATGTGCTTGTTCACGTGCACATGTGGGCTTTTGACGTGACATAAGAAAAGAGAAAAATGTTAAATTTTTGTCGCTGTCACATGGCATTACAACCAACCACCGTGGATTTCATTGACTGAAATGACTGAATGAGTTAGGAGCAGGCTAAACAGCACAGTCTGCAACACTTTCAACATGGAGGAACAGATCATTTTAGTTGTCTGACTTTCCTATACTTCACAATACTTCATGCAAAGATTATAGAGATGTAAATGGAAAGGCAGCTGCGTGACGCCAGGGTGAATTTGCCCAAACGTAGATCCTGGATTTATCTGGATCAGCCTTGAGGTCCAAATGATGAAATTCACCATATTTCCTTGTTTGAACCCAGGGTTGTTTTTCTCTTTGTACAGTAGAATAAACAGCAAAATTTCTGTCAATTCGAGCAAACTCTTCTAACTCTTCGTCCTTCATGCCTTGTTTGAAAATGTCAAAATTCCCTCCAATAATATAACCAATCACATTTCTTGGAGAAAAGCGATCTGAGCGCATTGGTCGCCTCCTGTGTGTCGAGCCCATCTGACGTTCTAATATAACTCTTAGAACGCCGCTTATGATGTAATAATCTTTAATCAATGCCAGTATGTGGAAAATTAACCATTTTAAGTATGTTTTACACAAAGTGCATGTAAAACCTCCAACAGCAAATTTTCCTCTTCATTGAATTCATTAGAATAAATGTAAATTGCTGCTAAATGATTTTACTTGTACCTCTCCAGTATTTAACTCTGTCAATGTATGTGGATAGAAACTGAGTATAGCAAAAGCAGAAGGAAATAAAGACTTGTGTGTAGGCAGTGCTTATGTCCGATTGTGTGTGTGTGTGTGTGTGTGTGATTTTATGTAACACTTGGTTATCTATTTGCTGGCAGAAATGATCTGCTCTCTGCCAGTACACCTCCTCTGCACTCGCAGCTCCTTGCAGATCACATCTTCCTCTGCAGATTGCAATAAGATAAGCGTTCCCTCTCTCTATCTTCTACATACAATATGTTCCCATGCTTGTCATGTGCCATTTTCCATACAATTTGAGGTGCTAACAAATAAAGATGCCAATGCAATTCTTGTCTTCGTGCATGTGCAATATTGCCCCACACATAACAGATGAACAATGCTGTGAGATAATTTGGTTGCTTGACGACCAAATCATGCTCCTGCACCAATTTTGCATGCATATGCAGTCGTTGGCTGTTACGCAGCATCTTTTGTAGAGATGCAATTTGTAGTAAAACAAAGAACACCTACAGTCACAGTCCTTCACACTGGTTTTATATTCAATTTTCTAAGCAGTTTTTCTGTATGAGAGAGAAAAATTCAAACTTGTGCATGGAGCTGTCTAACTAGAAAGAAGACAACAAAAATATAAACACCTTGCTGATGTATTGTTGGTAAAAGTCTAAAATGCTTTAAAAATTTTCCACAGTGTAAGTCTGAGTCCCAAATTTTGTTTACAGAAAGAGAGGAAACATGTTTTTACTGCATTTTCTTCGAAGTCCGCTCCTAGAATCATCTTTGAAAGTTTCATCTCTGCACTGAAGTGCTTATGAATATTGCAATGACTTGTATCGTGTTAATTATTTATCATTAATTATACAATCCAAAATAACAAATTGTTTTCTTGTTTTTATTTTGCACATTTTCAAAATTGTGAATAACATGAATCGTTTTTTTTTTTTTTTTCCAAAGATTTCTTAAAATATTTTAGTTCCCAGTTATAAATTCTAGGTAACATGTTTCCCACATAATTGCTTTCATCAGTCTCAGGACAGACCTCTACAGACACTGCTTTTTTTTTTTTTTTTCTTTTTGCCAGACAAATTTATGTTCCCATCTCATCAAATACAGCATCACTGAACAGCCCTTCTCCACCTCACAGATGTGTTCAGGGTTGTCCTTGGAGATTTCCCTGTGCAAACAAAGCTCTCTTCCCCCTCTGTCTTTCTCTGATTCCACCCCCTCTGCCGCTATCCATCTCGGCTGCTCTCCCCCCCTACAATTTCACACCAATGAGAGTGCTGCATGTAGCTCCCACTCACTGGCATCAGAAACACGAGATATCTTCAGTCCTGAGCTGTACAATTTCATACAAATACACAGCATTGGCTAGACAGAGGCTGCTTTCTGCCAAAACGCACGTTGGGGATAGACATTGATAAAAAAGAAGGGGAAGAAGAGTCCAGTTCATCCCTCACACACCAGGCTCAAGGTAAAAGATCCATATTAATCTACTGGATGACAGAGTTATGTAATTCTGCTGTGGACACTGAGCTGTAGTTATTCTTCATGCTTCACAGGGCTGATTATAATTGGTGGCTTATAATGAAAGCAGACTGCAAATTAGACAGAAGATTGCTGATTTCACACCTTTGTGGCAAATGTTGCAAATAAAACTATTGCATGACAGACATACAAGGGGTGTGTGTATACTGCATGTCCAAATTTCTTCCTAAGAGATAACTAAAAACATGCTTTCAATTCCATTTCCTGTGAGAACTATTGAGTTCACACCCTCCCACCTTCCCTCCTTTGATGCCGGTAGCTCTGAAGGCTTTTCAATCCAGTAAATGTCACTCACTAGGTATGTCAAAGATGGAGTAAGACTTTGAAGCCCACACAAGTACCACCTCAGGATGAGGTATTTTCAAATCCTTACTTGATACCTGCATGGTTCTCTGATAGCCCCAATATTCCTCATTGCCTTATACTAACCTGTCATTGACCATTACACTTAAAGGGTCAATTTACCTGAATTAGAACTACCCCCACATGTTTCCCCCCTCTTGCTTCTTTGGTATAGTGCTACCATGTACTGTTTGCCCAGAGTAGTCCATCTTTTAAGAAAGGTGATGTTATCTTACAGGAATGTGAAAGAAGCACAGGCTCTTTGGGAATGTGGTGGTGGTATGTAATAGGATAAAAAAAAT
>CM047988.1:5353625-5367800 GCA_026261665.1 Melanotaenia duboulayi | reverse complement strand
AAAAAAAAAAAAAAAAGTGGATTTGCTGTAGTGGACATGCTTTTATAGACACAAGGTGTGTCTTTAGAATGTCACAATGGTTTACTGCTTACACAGACCAGTTAGATCCTAGTCTAAAACTTTTTGTTTTCTTTAATGCTTTACAGGATGTTGTGTTTCTTTAGTTCCTGCTTGACAAGAAAAGGCTTTCTTTATATATAATGACAAAGGAACTCAAATTATGACCTTTAANTTTCAAGTTACTGACAACTGTTGTGGCCTAAAACTGCTGATTTTTCATGGTAAACAAGAAACTACTTCAAGCAGCTAATAAGCTAGGTTTAGCGCAAACAGTGCAAGGAGGGGAAATATCTACCCAGGCTCAGTCTCTGTTAACCAAATCCTTAAACAAGCATGTCTAAAGTGCTCCACTACACAAACTATATCTTATGAAGCTCTAATTAGTCTGAGTTAGAGGTGCTGCTTTAGGCATTAGTGCTACTTTTACCCAAGACTTAGCAAGCTGTTGCTGCACTTTCAGTGTTTGTGCTAATGTGACTGACTTCTGCTTTTACTACCATTGTAGCAAAATAATCCATTCATATTCCTTGTCCCAGATAAAATTTCTTTTCTATCTGCCAGCTGACATTACCACAATGCTTCTAGTTTCCAAAATCAACTGTAACTGGCTTTTTAATCCATTGTCATGAAATTCCAGTATTAACGAGCCATCATGCCTTTTACAGCCACGGTTTCTATCTGGGCTCAGATTTGTCAACATTTATTTAGTATGTCAGCTTCTGAATTCATCTAAATATACAGTTCTCTGCCTCTTATAGCTGCTTTGTACTGTTATGAGAGTTTCATTAAACAGTAATAGAGGAGGATTCTCACTTTAACAGAATACACCATTGGCAGTCAAATATGTTTTTTTAAACATTAAGTAATCATTACTATTATGAAGGTTAAGTTTTATGGCAGAGATAATAATAAAAGCATTACAGCACGGTGCTTACACAGTCATGTCTTGCATTAGGAAGAATTTAACATTGATCAGTGACAGTTTCCAGTTAGTTACACAGTTACACAGTTACACTACATCTATGAGACCAACTGTTTGTATATAGATACGTATTATACGCACTTAACTCTTTTTTTAAAATGAGAAAAACTTGACAAGGACATTGTTGATGTAGAGAGGCAGATTGTTTATAGGGAAGCCTCATTTTTTTTCCCTTACAGCAAATGACAACATTCTAAATTATTTTTACTAAAAAAAAAAGTTACTTATTAAGATTTTAAAGATGCTTGTGTCAGTGAGTACTGGCATGTTTAGTGGGTACGAAAGCAATCAGCTAATGCACATAAAATATTCATTCTAATCCAGGAGTGTCCCTGTCTACAGCAGTCTGGGTTAATGTTATAAAGGATATTTGCTGCACGACATGTATCAACCCCCCTCACACACACACGCACACACACATACACATACAAACGCCTCCCTCCAATTCCCCCGACTAACATAAAATATTCATTATAAGAACATTTATAATCCTTGCAGCATTTAATATCCATAAAAGGTATTCGCTAATGCATCATAGTTCTCAAACCTCAACCTCAAGTGAAGCTAGGCGTTATCTCCAAATATTGCCTCCATGCAAGTGCACAACAATCAAGGTAATACCATTTTAAAATGTGAACAAATCAGAGCTGTTTTCATTTTAATCTCTGGCAGAAAGGAGATTACATGGAAACTGTTTACACCTACGTCTGGAGATTACTCAGAGTAACCAGAACATTCACTCTGCAGAGATTTCCCTGTTGAGTTATTGAAATGATTTGGATATATGTAATACTAAAACTAAAACTAAAAACAGCTAAATCTCACCTTTGGCAAGTTATTAAATTAGTGTTAATGCAAAACAAAGAAACTGAACTGTTTCACTAAAAGACTAGTACAAAATTCTCTTTGAAGTTATTTTAAAAGTTCGATGTTTGGTCTGTCCTCGTGTGCAGCATTAAGGTCACCATATGCAGAACTTCCAATAAGAGAGCAATTGCATCGCAGTTTTAGCATTGTAAGGTCTGTTTATACTCAT
Organism: Melanotaenia duboulayi; assembly: GCA_026261665.1. Classification (NCBI taxonomy): domain Eukaryota; kingdom Metazoa; phylum Chordata; class Actinopteri; order Atheriniformes; family Melanotaeniidae; genus Melanotaenia; species Melanotaenia duboulayi. The sequence goes on along the minus strand of CM047988.1, from coordinate 5,365,722 downwards.
GTTCATAAGACAATACAGTAAATCCCACTGCAAAGAAATGCTTTTCTCTCAGAGTGAAGCCACTTTCTGCTATTCAAAATAAATCCCTGGAACAAACTGATTACATAAATAGCTAAAGGATGAGCAGTAGATGCAGTCCGTTTGTAGCACAGAGCAGTTAAATCTCTAGGGAATGCTTTGGCATCCTGGTCAACAGGCCCAGTTTATCAGCCAAAGCATTGCAGAAATTTACACTTGCTGAGTTCATTGCAGAAAGCACTCGTGGTTAATGCACTGCAAATGTTTCTAATCTTCATCGGTCAACTACTGAACTGAAAAAAAAGTATTAAGTATAAGTTGTTCATTTCCATTATTGTAATTCTTAGTCAAATTGAGTACAAAATTTAAATAAAGTGTTGATAATTAACTTTTTAATATCCTTTTAATATAAATCTAACTGTAAGGAGAAATTCAGTCAGTACAAAAGCCCATTCTGTCCAGTTACATTACATCATGCACAGATGCTCATATTTAGCCTTTAGTAAATGACAAGCTCTAATAATATCATCCAGGGAAATATTCTCCCGTGGCTAATGCAAGTCACTGGTTTGTCCTTATCATCCTCGGCATGCATGTGCTTTTAATAGTCCTGTCCAGCTACTGACAGGCAAATTTATTTGAGCCTAATCCAAGTTAGCTGTGATTCAAATATGGTCAAAGCTTGGGAGGCCTCTTTAGCCCTTCATGCTTGAAATGAGTGACAGAGGTAAACAGTTTAAGTCGCAGGATTGTGCTTGAAATTTCAAGAAGCACACACTGTCAGAGTAAGTAGGAGCTATAAATTTAGTTTATAAAGTGACTTTAAAGTTAAATCTGAAGTTGGATAAACTGACTCTTAAATCAAAGGAGTCACTTGTAGTGGCAAAGCTACAAAGAGTTGATGCCATAGCCGTGCCCCTTTGTGACAATGTTTGGCATTGTAACACTGAGTAAAGAAGTATACAAATAATATTTACGCCCCTAGGTAACTAAAAATCCTTAGGGTTGTTTTAATGATTTATATTCTTCTTTATTATAGCCCAATATACTCATCACCTGGCAGGGCGATAGATTTTTGCAACTGATTTAACTTTGTGTCATAATATGCCCTCTGGCTGGTTTGCAGACAACAGGTTGTAACCAGACTATCTCCTGGCACATTCCACAGTCAGTGCTGAGAAGAATAAGCTGGTTTAAAGGTCCCAAAAGAGTCATCTAACAGATGATTTTAGAAGAAGAATAAAATATGAGCAGATTTTTTGTTTTGTGTTGCTAAATAAGGCACAGTGACAGATAATGTGCTCTGCAGTGCATTTATATTCTTTAAGAGATTAAATGATGGGCTGCTGGAGTTTATGAACTCTGTGAGGATTATACTGCTGCACAATAAATAGAGGAGAGCCTGCATAGCAGGGGAGTGACATTAATCTAACTGAACACGAATGTACCATTCTGGGTAGAAAGTAGATGAAAATAGTATCAGGGCGTTATGTGGTGTAAAGCCCCTGGGTGGTTTTATCCCAGGTTGACTCTTGAGGTGAGTAATGAGCTCAGGTGTCCTCACAGCAAGCCCCAGAGGACAGAGGGAAAGTGCAGTTATGGAACAAGATTCCCTACATGCGTTTTAAGTTTTAAACCCCAGACATAAGAAATTTAAGATAATCCATTTTTTTTAATTGACAGTTATTTATTTTTAAAATAATAGTTTGGTTTCCTTTTTTGTTAGTATTTTTGTTTTGTTAATAATAAAAAAAATGAATCAGAAGATTGTAAGTGGTGAGTATTAAGTAAAATACAGAAATAAGCCTTGGAATGTTATCATTAGTGTTTAATCCAGGTCAATCAATGACAATACACACAAAAATAATAATAATGTTAATTTCAATTTAAAATGTACTTTGCTTAAAATAAGATGCAGCCTCTGAAGAAAATGCACTCTTTTTTTTATTACATTTTACAAGTGAACCTTCTCATACAATACCCATCAACAAAAAGAGCAGAGATGTGCCACATCGGCAGGTTTTCCAATGAAGTCAAAACAGCTCCACACTGTACATGCAACTGTCAGTGAAGCTGTACCCAGACATCAGATAACTGTATCACTCGTTATGTTTAAATGAAATAATAAATAAAGNGTATCACTCGTTATGTTTAAATGAAATAAAAAATAAAGAAAAAATGGAAAAAAATAAATAAATACAAAATAATAAATAAAAAAAAATAATGCTAGACCAATGCTGGCTGCCACTGTTTATGCAAGTGCTGTAATCAGTTAGTTAAGAAAGGGAAGAAGGAATTAACACATCAGTTAAAAAGACAGCTGTTGTCTTTCATTACCAAATTTCAAAGTTGTTTGTGTTTACTTCCATGGAATAAAGTCTTCCTACTTTGGTTCCAGTTAAACTGGTGTGACCTGGCTGGGTCGCCAGAAAGCCCTAAGGTTCTGTAGCTGAAACCAAAATGGGGTCTCTCTGTAAGGACCATGAGGGCACATTCATACCAGGATAGTCAAGGGCACTTTCATTGGGCAAGGAATTAAAGAAAAAAAAATCACCATATATATATATACTGTATATATATATATATAAGAAAAAAATCACAGCTTCCTTTGGTTTGATAATCTTTCACACTGCATTTCACTCAAGCAGACCAAACATGAAAAAGTTACAGCAACTGCTCGCTAGGGGTGATATTTCAAAAACAACCCCTAAAAAAAGATGAAGAAAAGCAGTACTTAATAGAAAACCCAATTCCCTCCTTTGGCCTTCCCTTTCAGCTGGTTGATAACTGCAAGCAAATAAAGAAACAATGGTTTATTTTTACGTTGCTGTTAAAATATATTGTTTTCACAGAAGTTTGATCAGTATGAGCAGCAGGTCAGGCAGTGAGCTTTCAAAGATGTTGCGTTATAAGATCCTCTACATCAGTGTTTCTCAATCCAGGTCCTCAGGAACCTCCACGCTGCATAATTTAGATTGAGTCAGATTAATGAACTTCCTTATCAAGTTATTTGCAAGCCTTCATTTATTTCAGGTATGTTAAAGTAAGTACCTCTAAAACATGCAGGGCAGTGGTCCACAGTTTTCAAGCAGTGTAGTTCACTTCTTTGGTCCCCACCAGAGTGTGAAGGGGCATCACACTGCTCCAAACTAACTGTACTATCCCTGGAAGTAGTCCAGTGTTTTTAAGCAGACCAAACAGTACCAGAGTGAATGCACCATTAGACTGATGAGATAATTTAAACCTCAGACCTCAGGTCTTTTAAACATTATGCGTGCCTCCAGAAACATTTTCATAGCTGCCTCTTGATGCAAAAGAATTCTGTTTACTGTAAACAACAATAATCATTGTCCTGCAGCGCTTCTAAAAAAACAAGATGTAATAATAATAATAAAAAAAAAACCACTCAAGTCAGCCAACATGCCTTAAAAGAATTATTAAGTTAAAGATTATAATTTTGCTGTAATTTTTTTTAAACCAACCCATTTGGGGCTGTTCTTATGATATAAATATAAAGAGACATTCAAAACTGTTAAAATGTGTTTATATGATACACAAAAGTGCCAGAATTGGTTTGACATTATTACAATGCAAGGAGAATGTGTTAAACATCCTCCTTTTTAGTATTTTTTCTGATCTTGTTGTGAAACGGTGTTCCTAATCTTAGTGTCTGGCACTGTAATTATACTTAAAATAAATAAAAGGGAGAGTGAAAAACATACAAAGCAACATCCCTTCAACTACAGAGTTTTATTTATTAAAACAATAAACAAATAAAAGAAAAAAGACACTAGACATTTAACAAGCCTTGATGTTTTTTTAGAGGCAAATTTTTCTGGATTAAACTATCAGCTAACAGCTTCTTTGGGTGAGTGTGTGATGAATCACCCTGTCCCTAGACCAGTCAGAATCACTGGGGCACAGGCATCTCCAAGACTGGAAATAAACCCCAAATTGGCCATGATTTCTCCTTCCGTTGTTGCTAAAGGTGGCAACACATCAGATGGTCTGATACAGTACATATTTCTGTGGGCCGCCAGGCTTCTGCTATCAGGGTTGAATACGTACGCACACAATCACACAAGTGCAAGACCACAGTTGTGCTCTTGTGACTCAACTCCTGAATCTGACAACTTGGCAGCAGGGAGGAAACAGACATGCACGGCAGACCTACTGTTCAGCCACCCTTGACAACTCCTTGTCTAAGTCACAGTGTAATTTAATCAGTTTAAAAAACATAAACTGACTCATGGAATGAATATAGAGCAAAGCTAGAGAATTGTTTTGCTTGTTGAAATATTTGGCAATGATCACACACACATTTCAAATACAGCCATATTTTTCTTATGAATGAAGTAAACTGTGACACCAACCCTGTCAAAGATGCTATATTTGACTGCCACATATCCTGTCTATTATTAACTTGGGTAAAATCTTGCTTCTAACAAAATTTAGAAATGACTTATCTTAGGTGATTCTGTCAACAGATTTTTTTACCTCCAACTTGCAAAAGGCTTCAGCAAAAAAGATTAATTAATGCTGTCAGAAAAAAGAAACTTAAACTGCATGCAGACATAGGAGCAAATTACTGTTTTAGAGTGAGGGGAGCAGAGAGTGATTGAACTAATTACCTAGCTCAATGACTTGTGAATTAATGTGGATGTGGAAGACATTCTCTAGACCTGCCGGGCTGTAGGAAGGAGAATCAGGTCAGCCCAGTTTTATGGCACACAACAAAAACTCAATATGTTCCTGCAGGTAGAAGAGTTGGCACCGTTAAATGAGCTTTGCAGCATCTATTTCCAAATGCTGAACCTTGACGCAGGCTTTTTTGAAAATACAGAGATACTAAGGTCACATTCATACTAGCCCTCCTGATACAAAGTCTGTTTGCTCAGAAAGTCCAGTATGATGCGGGAGATGTAAATGTGCAAATAAATCCTGATGTCCATTAAAAAATAGAACTGGTCTGTCTACAAACATAAGTCTTGGTCCACTTCAAGTGAACCAAATGTAAGAAGCGGGCAACAACATAAAGGGGATAGCGGGAACAATGCAGTGCATTGTGGGTAAATGCAAGCAAAACATGAGCATTTAGGACGATAAACAGGAGAAATAACTGATAGCTCAGACATTGGTAGAATCACACAATCACACATTTAGTGTTTTACCTCCAGACACCTTCAAGTAATAAAAGGAGTGCCTCAGTGGTCAGTGTTAGAGCCACTACTTTTTATCCTTTATAATAATGACATTCACTAAAATGTGTCCAAAGCAAAATTTCATTTATACGCTGATGATACTGTGATATATTTCACAGCTCTCACCCCAACCCAGGCACTTACCCAGTTACAACTGGCTTTTAATGTAGCTTAGCAACACTTTCACAATTTAAAACTCCATGCAGAGCAGAATAAAGACTATGTGCGAATGTTTGGGGCATGTTTTGGGGCATGTTGGGCAGTTGAAAACACCTTTATAGCCGCCTACATCCAACAACTAAAATTATTAAGAATTAACAATTTTTTAGAATGTGATTGTATACCTTGCTCTTTAGATTGAAAATATATAGTGTTTATGACAGTTACCTCACTTGTTATTTTTTTCATGTCCTCTTTTTATGCTAAAATAATGTTACATGCACACACAATCCGATATGAAGGTGACCACGTAGAGCCAATCTTTACTCTTATGTATGGCTCTTATTGAGTAGCTTTCAGACCTTGCACACTAAAAGAGTAATTTTATTTTTTTTATTTTAAATTTTTTAATGCAAACAGTGTATATTTGATGAATCAGACATGGTTCATATTCAAAACATAAGTGCCAATGTGTTGAGTTGCTAGCATGTGATGTGATGCGTGAAGAGAAACTGACAGTATAAAGCAAAATGTGTGTAGTGAGGTTCCTCAGCCTCAGGACACTGCAGGGCAATGATGGCTCCAAGAATGGACACAGCAAATGTCAGTGTGCCATTAAAACAAGTCAAACTCACATTTGTAAGATCAAAACGTTACATAGCGATACTTTAACATCAATATACACCTAACTTTACACCCTTTTTTTCCAAATAAATGCTAGTTTAGTTGATATTGGCAATAGCAGCGGTTATGATGCCCTTAATCAGTGTATCAATATCAATCTCTGATCAATATCTGATCAGATCAGCAGTCATTTCTGACAGCATTGACAGCAATCACAACATTTCAGTATCAGATACAAATAAACACACCTGGCTTCACAGTTAATTTCTGATAAGATAAGATAAGATAAGATAAGATAAGATAAGATAAGATAAGATAAGATAAGATAAGATATAGACTACTTGGGGGAAATTTGTTGTGGGTGAAAGAAAACGGTACAAAACAAAAAGACGTCACAGTACAGACACATGGCAACAATAAATAAAACTAACCATACTATGGTATCCTGAATGGTGGGGCACAGTATACAGCACCAAAAGATTAATTACAATGTTGTACAACCCCTTTTTCTTTTTTTTTTATTACAGGTTTTTATTAGATTGTTTGGGCAGAAGATAATTAGTTTGCAATGTTGTTTAATCAACATGTCCTCAAAGAAACACTTCTGAACAATTTTTCCTCATGTCCAACAGATAGAAAAAAAGATTTTCCTCTTTTATGAATAAATCATAAAATTAAGATGTCTTTGAAACAATGAGAATGATTTGTTTTAAAGATAAAATGTGGGCCTATAAGTGAGCCTGTCTGGAACTTTGTTTAGCTTTTTGTCCAAAATAAAGTCTCTTTTTGGAGTCAGATTCACATCAAAAGCATCTTTAAATGGATATACACTATATTCAAACCAAGATCACATCTTTAACTTGTCTTTTTATCCAAGTTATACATTCAAGTTTTTTTTTCATATGAAACAAGAAATCTGAAAACATTTTTTTTTCTTTTTTTTTTTTTTCTATGTTTTTAGCATTTAAATTTTTTAAACTGTGAACTGGATCAGTGCTGAAATAAGTAGCAAACAGGAAGTACATAAATAGGAAATGCTGCTGGATACTCCATGAACATGTCATCATTACCAGGTGGGTGCATGTGGACTGAATCCAGACCTGGTCTGTGATGTCCAATGGGTCCAAATGAATCTGCTCCTCTGGCTTCAAATGGAGAAATCATAGGGTCCGGCCAGTAAGGATGCGTTCCCTGTTGAGAATGTCTGTTATGGATGCGGAGGTGGGCAGGGGTCACTGTCCTCTCCCTGTCTTCTCTGTACCTCCTCTTAGTCTTCCCTCTGGCACTTCTCTGCTTTCTGTTCTGTCAGCCTCTCCTGAAAAGGAAGCTGAGTCTTCACCTTTTCTGACAAACTGTCTAAAAACTTTTATTACTCACTGTCAGATGTGAAACTGATCAGCATTCACATGATCACTGATATCCACTGTCAAGTTTGAGACCTGCTGCAAGCTGGAGTATAGTTGTAATATTCAGTAGAGTGGCGAGAGAAAGGGGATTTAGGTTCTACTATGATACAATTAATTTCTTCTAAACACAATATTTACATGTATATACCTATTAAACCAGTCAAAATCAATAGATTATATTAAAATCAAACAAACCATGTGCAGGGGCTAAAATTCCACTGGTGGATTGCAACCCTTTAAACAAAGGAATTAATACATGCAAAAATAAATAAATAAAATTAAAAGGAAAGTTCAAAGCAAAACAAATTATAACACACCCTTTGTTCAAACCCAGGTTCAATCCATATTGACAGTCTGTCAGACTTTTATGCTGTAAACAGGGATGTTGCAGGGGTAAGCAGTCAGTATAAAAACCATAAACTGCTCGGCTAACTGGCTCTGGACTGGGAGAACTGGTAGAGATCCAAGCCGACTGAAACCAAATAGAAACAAAACAGCGGAGTGTCCACCTGCATCGGAGGCCAACTTACGAGCCAAGTGCAGCCCTTCCCCAGGGAAGAAGAGAAAAGATTAGCTAACCAGAGACACTGAGCTGCCAATTCGCCATCTACTGGAGCAGTCAGGCAACCCACCTGCAAAGGGTGAACCACTTAACACACATTGCTTCTACTGCAGCCATGATGCCCAGCAGACCGCCACGCAACGGAGAACCAAAACGGGTAAACAACCAGAAACTGCCACAGGCCCAACAGATCCTATTCCACCACAGTAGTATTTGTGTGTCCTTGTCTTTGGCTTTATAACATAGACTCTACAGCTCCTTGCAGCTGTTCCAGTCAGAAGGCAGCAACTCTGACTTCTCCAGATGTCTCCAGACCCGATACACCTGTATCCATTCTTTATCAATCGCCAATGAACAAAACACATAACAGCATCTTGTGAACAGCTGATGCTACCTCTAACACAGATGCAAAACAGCTCTAAGGTAGCCATGTTTTCATGATTATTACACAACCCTAAATCCATACCAACATATGCAAGAACATCATGAGAATTAAGAGCCAGTAACATGATTAAAAGTAATCTAAATACAAAACAGCCTTTAATGCACCAAACCATGCAGCCAAACCAGTATCTGATGATGCTACCAAGAACAGCATTATAGAAAACGAGCATGATCTAAGGTCGGTGAACAAGGATTTAATTTGTCCAGATGCTGACATTTGCCATCCAGTGAATACTGGTACAGCACCATTAAATTGCAGTATATATCTATTGAAACCTACCCTTTTAACTATTTAATAGTTGTATGTATGACGTGATGCAGTACGATGTACTTTGATCCCCACCTGAAGATGAAAACGTGATCTAGTATAATTGGGTACAGCCAGAGTGCCTAAAACTTTAAATTGACAAGTTGCTATTTTTTTGGACTAAGTGGAAACTAGAGTAGGGATGCACTAAACTTAACAGGGTCTTATTTTAACCACCAACATGCACTTTTCTGCCTTTTACACCAACTCTGATGTCAAAGGAAGTATATGGACTTGAGCACTGATGCATAGGGAATCATCTTGTGTATAGTATAAATCTTTAAAACATTGCTGTTCTCTAAGAGGCATCAAGATTATTTTATTTTTAAAGCAGTGGTTCTTGCTGTAGATTATGCAGATATTAATGTAAATTAGTTATGTATACATCGCTATTTTAGTTTGTATAATAGTGTTTTAATATGTGTGAGCTCATGATACACAAATGTAACATATATAACTGCAAGGAGTCTCTTGTCAGCGTCCAGAAATGAGGACATGGATTAAGATCTAAATGCCTGCATTGCACCAAGTTAGGTAACATCAAAGAAAAATATTTATACCCATGCCCACACTGGCACAGTTTCAAAGATCTGGATTTTTACTTCTTAATTTACCAACGACAGCAGGCATGTTAGATACTGGAGGTCGAACGGATGTTGCTAGTACTTTTAGATTCATGAGGCGTACTTGTATATATCTGAGACATTAGATTGCTGTTGCTGTTTTTAGTCTGTATCCTCCAGGAGCTGGCCTTGCTGCATGGCTGAATAGAACATGCACTGCTTCCTCCTGACTACATAGATTTGTCAGGGATTTTATAAATAGCTCAGTAGCACGTGTCTGCCGCATACTGCAGACTAAGAATGTAGCTCTCAAGAGCAACGGTGATGATGATTTGTCAAAACAAAGAAGAGGAGATGGGAGGAATAGACAAAAAAGCAAGAGGGAGAAATTTATGTTATTAACAGCATACTCTGCACAAAACAAACTCGTCAATATGCCCACATCTCCTCCCATCAACATGCTGAAAATAGCACATGCAGGCACATACAAATATTATAATACATTTGTGAAAGGTTGGTTTGAATTTTCAGTAGGAGCAGATTATGATATCCAAAGTACCCACATCTAAACTGGCATTTTATGTAAAATAAATTCAGAGCATCTCCAGCTTTAATGACGATGTCAAGTAGCCTCTCTCCCTCTTTTTCTCTTTTTCAATGACTCATAGAGGGGGTGCGTACTCCTATGTTTAGTCTTGTCTGACATCAAAATGTGCATTGAGAGCTATGGGATTGCTAAATCCCATAGCTATTTATTTTATTTTTATTTCTAGAAGCAGGACTTGTACCCTGACAAGAGATGGAAAATGCATCCATGCAGCATTCCGCATGGATGCACTTTTTTTCCTAAACCTAACCAAAACACTCATATTACCAATCCGAACAAACAAGAAACAAATGTAACTGGTAAACAATGTAAAAGATAATAGTAACTAAATAAATAATTAAAGGTTTAAGGCACAAGAAGGTGTCATTCCCAAACACAATGGGTAAAAATATGCTTATAACACAGAACATGACTTGGTGCTCAATAGATAAGCCATTTTTAAAATGGAGCATAAACTTTTGTCTTATGAGTGAAATTCCTCAGACTTTACTTTCTTTATTTTAGTCAAATTATCACACTGAAAAAAAGTAAAGCCATGAATCAACAAGGCAAAAGCCGTATGAGCTCTGTTTAGCCTATTTTTGTGGGAACATTGCAACAGTTATGCAATTTAGTCTTTCAGTTTGACATAAACAGACATTTAGACAACATATAAGAAATGGGAAAATGCAGTGCTGTGTATTTCATTATTTCATGGGGAAAAAACAAACACTTCCTTCCAATGCATCTGACAAAGATTCTTATTAAATGCATGACAAGATCAATTGTCCTTATATTTAAAATAATGGCTGGTAAAAGAAAAAAAAATGGAAAAATGAAAAACCTATGTGAAATATTTTTTACTCTTTGTTTTTTACTATTATTTCCAAGTTCAGGAATGATTTTTCACAGCAATTTTTCTGCACCCGTCCAGGATTAGCATTGCAATGCAGTGGTGCTTTTGTACTAATTGTGTGAGAAATGTATCTTAACAGCACTCTTTTATAACCTTCCTGACAACTGACGTAAAACTCGCCCCTCACTGATGACTTAGTTTGGCCTAATATCTATACTTAGTCTGCTAGTCTTTAATATTTCCCTGTTATTTTTAAAATCCTTTCTGAAAATAACTGTCCATTAACAAATTGAGTGCACCTTGAGATTATGACTCATATACAGCCTTCTAGTTCATTGCATCTGTTTTATAATTAAGGTCTGGTACATAACAGGGGTGTGAGGCACTGCGTCATCTCTGCTCCTCATCTGGAACAAATTGTGGAGATGTTGAGTGTTTTGAGAATTATATTTGTTGGGGTGGAAAAGCCGTTAAAAGAGCTAGGAAAGGCATCACTGAAACCCAGTGAAGGAAACTGTGAATTTTATAGCTGGTGTTTCAATCTCATGAGAAAATAGATTTACTCCACTAACTAACCGCACACTCATAATAGCAAACCAGCCCGCCAAGCACATTTCATTAATACACAATACCAGAAACCTGATATACAATTAGTCCTGTGCAAAAACAAATGCACGTGTCATTTTTCACACTCAGGGAGTTCATCAAAACATCCTGTCTCAAGTAAATAGAGAACACAAGGTGAAATTTCATAAAGCCTTGGAATTCATGTAGTGGATAAAGCTCATTAATACCAGCAAATAGCTTTCAGCTGGGTAATGAACTGTACATTCCATGCAATGTTCCCAATTCAAGACCCGAGAATCAAAATAATCGACTGCTCCAATTCTTCTGCAGCAACGATATTACTCATGAGAAAGGAATGCCTCACAGGAATACAGTGGCTTTTCAATGTGGACTTTACTCAACCGCCCCAAAATAAAAGAGAAACATTGTGTAAACCCCAGTTTGATAGAAATAAGTTCCTTTTTTTGACATTATAATACATACTGAAGGCACTAACTGCGAACACATATATAACCATAACATTAAAAAACAAAAACACTGACGAATGGGAAAATTAAACATTTCCCATTTAAGGATCAACCAATGTAGAAAATGTGTCTTAGTCCTCTGGTGTTCCTGCTGTCTCTCTGATAGATTTATTTTTGCAGCCTACACATAACTTTTACTCCCTGGAAGATCCTTTAACAACATACAGTTCACAGAAAACTGCTTAAAAAGAAAACGATTCCACATGATAAGACTCAACTCCAGACCAACCATCCATGGAACTGATTTTTAGTGAGCTGTTTAATCCATAAAAGCCCC
>CM047988.1:5311788-5338301 GCA_026261665.1 Melanotaenia duboulayi | reverse complement strand
GTTTGAATTCTGAGAATGTGTTTGCACAAAATTTCCTATGTTCAAACATGTACAATTGGTAAATAAACTTATCTGCTAAAAGACAGCATTTTAACTCTTTACCCCTCCACCCCCTAAAGTTCTGTCATAGATTGAATAAGGGTTCTAACAAGTCTGATTGGTCTTGGCAGATGATTTGATCTAAAGCAAAAACAAGATTCAGAAATATTGTACAGCTTAACAAAAAACGAAGGAAGACATGTGAATTCTATGACAACACACACACAAAGAGCATTAGCACATAGCACATCCAGTTTTGCGTGTACCTGCTGTGACTTGCCAACATCCAGCTGACTTTGATGGAGAGAGTTCAGGGAAGAGACAGTGTGCAATCAGCACTGAATTGGCTATTGTAAGGAGTGAGAAAATCTTGCAAAGTTCCATAGTGGGGATGCAGTAATACATTCACATAATTTTACACATACACTCAGGCAGCTCTATCTACAGTGGTCATGCGCTGTAACACTTTTCGCAGGCTCGCAGTTTTGCAGATTTCTTTTAGTGCAATTTTGCGTGCTTTTTTTTTTTTTACAGCGTATTGTGTTCAGCGTCCTGATTGGCTTCTTATTTTTCTTTCGTATTTTCCTGCGAAGGTTAGAACTTTGAGAAAAGTATGAAAATGTTCATGCCTGTCTGAGAAAAGTGTGTAGTGTGAAGTGACGGGTTTTACAGCCTTAAAACATCTATAATATTTGTAAAAAAAAAAAAAAAAAAAAAGCTGACTACTAAGCGGATTTCGCCAATTTAAGTTTTTTTTTTAGAACGTAACTTCCCTTACGAGGGACCACTGTATGTATATAACCATTTATTGAGTTATTTTATTTTCATACACATTCACACCCTGATGGGCACGTCAGGAGTCAACCCCACAAGACACTGAACCCTACATTCAGTATCTTGTCCAAGGACAAATTGGTACACCACTCTTCTTCTGAACTACAGCCACCCGTTAAAGAGGAGATGATGAAAATAACAGCAGTGAAACAGTAACAGCAGTTTATTTTGGCTAAAGGTGTCACTGTAAGGGAAATTAAGAGGCTTGTTGCTGTTCACGATNATGAAAATAACAGCAGTGAAACAGTAACAACAGTTTATTTTGGCTAAAGGTGTCAATGTAAGGAGGCTTGTTGCTGTTCACGACAGGGAAAAGCTGCTCTATTCAAGGCCGAATGTCCGGTAAGCTGCAAAACCTCAAGAGAATATACCTACCATATCCAGTTTTATTAACCCTAAAGCTTTCCAGCAACAATTTATTGCTACACCTCCTTGTTTTATTAATTTCAGTGAATGTAACATTAAGTTAATTCTGAAAGTATCTACAGACATTTTACATAAACATACAAAAAAAATCCGGCATAAAAACTCTAACTTTAACAGGAAAAGAAAGAACTTTCCACATGAAAACCCCATTTAAACACCATCAATAAGCAACAGAGACGTTTCACATATTCTCACTTTAAATCTCAGAACAGTTTGTTACTCATAGACTCAGCAGACCTCTATCTACACAGCCTTCCGGGAGTAGTTATGGATCACAGTGTTGCTGATGGTGGAGCATACTCCAGTGGTTATTATTTAACAGCCACCGTGAGCATCTGGCTGGGCATGTGGCAGGCTGCTCCTCTCCTCCCCAGAGGATGATCAGACAGATGAGCAACCTGAGGCTCATTCATGCACATTGCCAGACGCATTCCCAAAGAGACACCACGGCCACTTCACAAATGATTCACTGTCCGAGCACAAATCCCAGAACTTCTGCTTCAGTTAGTGAGAGTAGAGTTATGTTTGCTGAGTTAATTACAGTTAAGATATTCACATATTTAGTACCTCATGCAGAACTGTTATCAATCAAAGCTTTCAATATTTTCACAGAAAATGTTTCTCATTATTGTCAAGGCAAATTACACGAGACACATCAACTCAGAGCCATCTTTATCTCAGATTTTTTTTTTTTTTTTTGTCAAATTAAAAGTAGTTATTTCTTCATGCGTTAAAAAGAAAACAGAGTTTTGGAACCATGCATGACTTCTGCATCACTATAATCTGAAGTGCATTAAAAATCAAAACAACCAATGACTGGGCCTTATAGCGGCAAGGCAATTTTCTTCATATTTCACATTTCATGTACAAGACAGTTTAAAGTGCTTCACATAAAACAGTAAAATAATTACAGATGGTGCAAAGAAAGCATTCAAAAGTAGTACAGTATAAAGAAAAAGATGTTATGGCTGTTATGCTTCCAGAAACTATACTAATTTATCAATTTAGAAATGCACCAAGTGACAGCAGACTGTCGGCTGAGCATTTTTTTTAAACAAATGAATCTTTTTCTTAAATTCATAATATCCTTTTACATTTTTAGGGTTAAACATTTTAGTGAATGCTGAAAACTACCATATGTATAAGTGCATGATTGCAGAGTCCACTGTAACTTGATTTTAAATATATGCTTCAGCCTTTGGGGATGTACATTAATTTGATCAGACATTATGCAACAGGTTCATCCATGGTTATGTTTGAAAACACTGAATTACATTAATGATTGTTATGCAGCGTTGCAGGCTTACAAGTTTCCAAGAATGTGTTGTAATTAAATTCTGTGAAATGCTGATGAAATTATGCAGATAATCTACATTTTAAGTATGAAGAATCAATTAAAAAAAGGTTAAACAATGAAATGCCACCTTTTAAATCAGGCGCTGTATCATAAACTTGTAAACAACTCAAAATTCAAATTAAAGTTGTTAAACAAAAAGAAAGATTATAAAAAAAGCTAATTCAGGACAGATAATCTGATTTTTAAAAAGTGATATACTTATAACTCAGGAAGACCACATGGATTTTTATATAATGACTATCCAGCCTCTTATAATAACATGATTCACTTAAAATGTCCATGTGCAAACGTCTATATATACCTCACCATCATCTCAACCAAAAGAACTTAATCATCTATCATCTCTCAGAAATGCCATTTAAAACATTTATTTCTTTTTTGGGGCTGATTCATTGGCAAGAATTTCCCAGTAATTTATCTTTCGGTTAGAATTTTTCCTTTCACGAGCACTCAGCTGTCCCCTTCTGTTCTGTACTGAGTCACCACTCTGAGAGGCCTTCGAAACAAAACAAACAAACAAGCTAATGTAATGCCAGGAAACATTACAGTCACTTCCTGTGGCCTTGACCTGAGACTAGGATGTTTGTTTGTCTTTACTTTTCTTTTTTTTTTTTTTTATCTTACTGTTCTCTTTTTTTTTAATCTCGCCTTCTCCTCCAACAGATACATGCTATGGCAACATAGGAAACATGATCTAAAATTACTGCTGGTGCCATGTTTTCATGTACTTCTCAGTAGCTTGGGAGAAGCCCCTCCGTGTTGTCTATATGTTTTTCTGAGCGCACAGGGATTTCTTCCATATGCATCAGTAGCCAAGCAGCACACTGGAAGGCTACAAGTGAGACAAATTGTTCAGTTAACTTGGAGTGTATCATCAAAACAGCTGTGTGGTGTTCTTTTGTTCAGTCTAATGTGTACACTCTGTGTTGTGGAAGTGATTTATGAACAGCATCACAAAGCAAAGTGAATTTAACAGCTTGTTAATGCTTTGTGGGGAATAAAAGGACTCATCTTCCATGCTTGAACACATAGAGAGATGAGCTGTCATCAAGCATCAAATCGAACATTTTTCTTTTTTGCCTTTTAAAGCTTTGTACTCAACATCAATAAAAACAGAAAGAGGTTCATGTTCATATAGTGTTTGCCGTTTGCTTTTCAGTTGAAACACTTCACTTGTTACACAACGTTCAGACTATATTGATCGGAAGACAACTAAAAACACTTTTAGTGAAGAGGCTTCATATTTTTCTGCCTTAGGAACAAAATTAACTAAATCCCACAGCATCATAACGTTAAATCCCCCTCCCACGAAGGCTCAACACACCCTCATAGTTAATAAAACTTAAAAAAAGATGATATTCTATTGATTTGTGCAGTTTCACAACAATTGGAGAGTTTATCAAAAAATGTGTCAATGGACAAATTTGTTCCCCTATTGACAAAGTAGTGTTTATAGATTATTACTTAAAAAAAAGAAAAGAAAAGAAAAGAAACAAAAAGAAAGAAAAGAAAAACAGCAAAGAAAGAAAGGAAATATGGGAAGAAAGAAATGAGTTTTGGTGGGAAGGGTGGTGGCTCAGGGTTGCCTGGAAAGGCACGGGTCATCCCTATAATCTTACTGGCTCCCAAAGTACTACCCCAAAAAATTAAAGTAATTAAATAAAGCAAATAAATAGAATAAAATTCAATTAAATCTTTATTTAAGCCAGAAAGAAACTAAACTATAAAATAAGGAAATTTTAAACTATCAAATTCAAAGAAATAATATGTGTAAACTGACTTCTGCGTGGATAGAGCTTAGATACCCAACTGCAAAGTAACGCAGCATGTATGATAATGAACTTCAATTTAATATTCTAAAAAAAAAATATATATATGTGTTCTTGATAATAAGCCAACATATACACATGGGTGCTAATATGTGTCTGTCTTAACTGTTTTTTTTAAAGAGGGTGTAAAAGTCATTAAACAAACAGCTTTTTCAGATGACTGTAGAAAGGATCAATAATGCTGATGAAATATGTAATTTGGCTCAAAACTATTTTCTCTGCTGTTTACTGTTACAATTTTTGCTTTAATTTTTTCCATTAGATGACCAATTTTGCTTGACAAAGTCATCATTTCTTCAATCTACACCCAGAAGGTTTTATTTATAATATGTGCTCCCATTTTCCCGATCTGTGCCCCGGCTGGTCAAACGTTTTCTGGACCCATCCCATATGGTGAACAAGTTGCAAAAGGTCTCATAATGCTAGAATTTTCTGCATTACCTTATTACATTAAATAATGCTGTGTGTTTGTTTTTTTTGTGTACATCTCATCAGATTAACGTATGCTTCTGTTTGTGTGAAGAGTTTCTTAAAGTCCTTGGCTCATTTTCTATGCTAATAAAAATGTGGGCAAACATGTAGTTAATTAAAAAAAAGAATAAAACATAAAAAAAATACCATTAGAGTATAATTTACCTTATAAAATCAAACAATAATTAGCTTCCGGCTGTGTGAAAGAGAAGGTAATGGATTCAAGAAGCTTCTCCGATGCTTCATTTTCTCTTTGGCAACAGTAGTTATTGGGACAGAATAATAACATCCCCTGAGGAGTGGATGATCCCAAACCCACCTCTCATCTCTCTGCTACAGAGCCCACACAGAGGTAGATTGTGAAAGGAGCGTGCTGGGTTGAAGATGAGTTTTGTTGGGAGCAGCTGAGCCCAAATGAACCTGAAAGCCTTGAGATGGATAGCCTGTAAGGATAAAGGATTTTTGATTTTAGGTAGCATAAGGTAAACAGGCTTGAAAAGTACATAGACTGCGGGTTAAGTAAGGCCTTGAGATATGCCCTAGACTGGCCCTGGCCAAGGCTTTGTTCAAGAGGCGATAAAACAAGCCGGCACAAAGATGTGACCTTTTTTCTAAAACTCATTTAAAACTAGTAAATGTCAGTCTAGGTTTATCAGAAATGTGCTTGTGTCCCTTGTGTTTCCTTTGTGCCATTCAATATTGTACATTGTTTGGTAGATAAATATTAATTTTATCGTGTCATTTGGAAAACTGAGAAAATACAGAAAGGGTTCATGTAACATCACAATTTTTGCAATTTCATTAAGTTTCTCTTTAATTTTATAAGAGCAGTGTATGTTAAAAAGCAGTTGCTTAGCATGTGCTAAAAAGCAGAGAACAGAGTTTTATTGAGTTGTAGAGTTATTCTGTTTTTTCTTCAGTTTTCTGCTCATGATTTAAGGACAGATTTTAAATCACAAATCTATTCAGCCAGGGGATTATGTACTTAAGGTTAACAAAAGTGATCCTGCCCCTAACTTTAGAAAGGAAAACAAAAACAACGCTACGACACATTAACCTTGTACTAGCAGCTAGCTAATGTTGGAATAACAGCCAACTTTTCTTTATACATCATGGAAATTAGATATGTACCGGTTCCATTTTTTTTTTTCCGACACCGATTCCGATGTGTGGGGTTTAGTCGTCTGCCAATACCAAGAACTAATCCGATAATTTTGTTATTTTATAAAGAGGTACATTGAATTTATAGTTTAAATAAATTATATTTATTATTGACTAATGTATGGTATTTTACTGTCATTCAATGGCCTACCATAGATTAAACTATAAAACATGAAATTTATATATCAGAACAGCTTGAACAGCTTACAGATTAATCATGATTAATCAACATTTGTGACTATGCCTGAACTATGCCTATTTTACTGTATTGTATCAGCAGAAAAAGCCAATGCTTACAAACATTAAATGTAAAGTAACCTTTACTTTGGTTTTTCTTCACTCTTTTACATTAGATGGTCACTTTAGTTGTGGTAATACATTCAATATTTCATAAAGTCAAAACCTTAAAAAAAAAGGTGTAATTTGTGCCCCCTTTTCCTGGCCAGTGTCCTGCCTGACCCCCCATCAAAACTTTTCTAGACCCGCCCCTGCGTAGTTGAATAATAAATGAGACTGATAAATTTCTGCTATTGCAAGTTCGTCCAATAACAATACTTTCTGGTAAATGTGAGATGAACCACAAACCACTAGTTTTCTCCTTCTCAGTGAACGATAAGCACAACAAAAGAGATGGTACTAGCGTCAGAAAAGCCAATCAGCTGATCACCAACAGCCGGTCACAGAATAGGAGAGTTAGGAGGAATAGAAGCCGAAGAGGAGAAGGCGTATTAGTAGAGAACTACTGCAGGTGTTGAACCCTCGAATAAAACACATGAAAACCATGATTGCCAAAGAACTTTTTAAATTACTGAGTAAATAAAAATGAATCAATGTTGAATGAATGTTATTAAACTATCATAACATTGGTTTTGAATTAGCAGTTGGTAGTTGGCAGAGCATCAGTCTCCCATGTGGGCGACCGGGGCTGAAATCCCCCAGGGGACAAATGTTACCACCTTCCACTTGAGTCCTTAGGCAAGAATGATAATGCTATTGCCTTACCATTGTAAGTCGCATTGGATAAAAGCATCAGCTAAATGATTGTAATTGATTTACAGTGACTGTTTTCCACAAGGAACAGGGGCTGCTATATCAGGACAATACATCCTAAAAAGTTGTTTTTTATTGCGGTGGTTTTCTGTTTTTTTTTTTCCCCCCATATAAACACAAACAACAAAGCAAAAACCAAAGAAAATTGAAGAATTTATAAAGAAAATAATGAATTTATACAAAAAATTTCTAAGAGCAGCATTTAAAGTGCGCACAGTATTTTGCACAAACAGCTGGCTGCCACTCGTCCATCGAGGAACCTTCAGTAAAATTCTAAAAGCATCAGTAAATATAACTTGCATCTTATTAAATTTAGCTTTACTATAGTTGCACCACAAGTGGGCAGTGTACAGAGGTTTGCAGTAAGCTTTAAATTTTAATATTATAAGAGCACAAACTAAATTTACATGCCAACATATTTGCATACAGTTTACAATACTTTCTCTGAATATCATTGTCATCACTTAGGTCATCCCTGATGACATGACCAAGATATTTTACTTTATTCACAAGATGTAACTCAAAGTCTCAGAAAAGAAAAGAAGGGAAAGCGCCCTTTCCGTCCTCTTTAGACCTCACGATCATAACAACAGACTTTTTAGTGTTGAAACTTATATGAAATTGCTGACCTAAATCTGAGCAGATTCTGAGAAGCTGCTGCAGGCCGGCAGAATAAGGAGACATGACGACTAAGTCATCAGCATACAAAAGCAGGTTAATAAGCCTCTCTCCCACCACACAGCCAGTTTTACAGTTTCCGAGTCTTTGAGAAAGAGTGTCCATATACAAGTTAAAGAGCACAGGTGACAAGATGCCTCCTTGTCTCTCCCCATTAGTTACCAAAAATGGTTCAGAAGTTTTATTACCCCATCTAACCTGCATTGCCTGGTTAGATGGGGTAATAATTGTAATTTAACAAATAATTTGCCATGATTGATATGGTAAAAGGCTTTGGAGGCATCTAAGAAACACAGAAACATGGTAGAATTCTGCCCTCTGTTCTTCCTTACAGTCTCTTTTAAAGCATAAATACACACATCTGTGCCATGTTTACTTTTAAAACCAAACTTTTCATCAGTAGTATTAATATACTCCTTAAGTCTATCTAAAATAATCATTTATAGCATCTTAGATAAAACACTGGCTAATGCAATGGGCCTATAAATTTCAATGCTGGATATCTTCCCTGTTTTATCTTTAATTATGGGTACCAGAAGCACAGACAACATGGAGCTACCATGCATTAGCATTCCGAAAAAACATAAGGCAAGCAGTATTACCAGTCTATGACTTCAAATGTTCTGCTGTGATCTAAACAGGACCACATGACTTACCTAGAGCTTATTCTTTGATCACACAACTGACTTCATCAGTCCTGATAACCACGTTGTCATGGGAAACAACACCAATACTAAAGTCCTCACTTTTTACACAGTTAAAGAGATCACTGTAATGCTTTCTCCAAAGCTCAACAATATTTGCAGCCCCAGTAACCCCTTCAATACTAGAAGGCAGAGGCATTTTACTGGTATTCATACCCTTGACTTCTTTCCAGAAATCCTTCATATCCTTTTGCAACAACTTCTGGGCGAGAGAATTAGCTCTCAAGGTGTGCTCCCAAATTTTTGATGAAATGCACAGCACATTTAAACTGTGAAGCGGCTAGTTTTTTAAACTCACATGCAGGGCCAGACCTTGGGATGCCTGAGGCGACCCAGTTTTTGAAGGCCTCCCTAGCTTGCTGATGAAGTTCACTCACATGCTCATTCCATCCTGGTCTGACGTTTCGATCTTTAGCACTTTTGTTATATAATGTTTTGCTTGCATTATTTAAAGCAGTTGGAATTTTATCATACATAGCACAAAAATCACTGTTATGGTCCAGGTTCGCACAATTAAAATTGCCACATAATATAGCATCATATGAAATTTGAATTTTCCCTAGATTCATTTCGGTCAATCTATGATAATGCTGCAAATTAGACTCTGTGAGCTTTAACCATTTTATTTTAACAGCATAGGGGTGAAAATCCTTCATGGTCAGCTCAGGCATTGACTCTACATTTAACATCACAGAGACAGGAACATGATCTGTTGTTACCATCCTATACAAAATCTCAATATCCTCTATACTTCCATGAGCATCTGCCGTACATATGCAGTGATCAAGCCAAGATGTTGTATTCCAGACCTTACTAACATATGTAAAGCTGTCAATTGGCAAAAGAACTTTACTAGACGTTGTTAAAAGGACTAAAATCACCCATTCCATAAAAGTAAGTATGTTCACACTCTTCAATAAAAGCACCAATAAAAGCAAGTTTTTCAAGATAATCATTCTCATTTTCAGGATATTCATACAGCATGTATACATTAGCAATGACAAAAATATTATTGTCATAAGCAACCTTCATAGCTATACACCAATCGACCCCCAATCTGATCACACTGATAGTGGGATGGTGCTTTTTGTGCCACATTATTGCCACTCAGCCAGGGATTCTGCCATGCACTATCCCCAAACTCAGATCTGTTGTAGACTCTTCTGCCCCGTGAAACTAAAAAAATAAATAACAACAACAACATTTTTCTGTCTCATCTGATTTTAGGGCTGAAGCAAAGGTTTTTAAATTTCCCACATTCTCCTTTTTTTTTTTTTTTTTTTTTTTTGTGAAAGCTTTTGGACGTAAAAGACAACCAGAATTACAGCTTCAAAGGGAGGTTTCGTTCCCTCAAACACAATGAAACCTTATCGCTTAAGGCCAACTGCACTATTATGAGAAGTGAAATGTCCAAGAGTCTCCTTGTAACATGACTCAACTAAAAATATCAAAACAAAATACTGTCTTTGTTGCTACCCAATTGAAAAACACTAAATGTGATCAAAGGTTTAACTTAAGGCAATATGTATAACAGGATGAGCTCTGTCTGTGTTACTAACAACTAAAATTTGTTATTATGCTCCAACAGTAGCTTCATTCAACCCAATACAACAGCTATTGCCTGTAAGCAGTTTTATTCCCGGAGCTTTTAAAAGGATAGCCTGTTATGTATTTATTTATCTATACATTTATACATATAAGGGTGGGTATGACCTCTAATTTCCTGAATTGAATCAATTTGTTTCACAACAGCTTGATTTGATTTTGATTAACTTTACTTCAATATTGATTCATTTACAGATATTTATGTAACAACACTCATTTTTATTGAAGTTCAGATGACTATTTTTATAAGAAAGAAGCTAGTTGGGCGTCCCCACCGTCGCCATCTTGGTAGCGTCATGCGTGTCATGTATTTCACGATTTAATAACATCCAAACAGATGAGTTAGAAAGAAATTCACCCCCCTCACAATTGTTATAAAGCTAAACTTGACCTGTTATCCTAAAATGGATTTTTGTACCAGGCTTTAAACATGTTTATTTTTGCTGTGAAGTTGGCCTGTGGAACATGGGAGTCTATGAGGATTTGCTCCCCTAGTGGATGAGGGGTGACCTGCATTTTTTTGTAATTCCACATATGCTTCACATTTTACAGGCGGAGGTTACTGCTTGGTCTGCACTTCTGAAATACCATATTCTAAAGACTGATGCCTACATTGACTGGTCAGTGTTTTCTTCAGGTTCACAGCCATAAATGTTAAAAAATGCTCCGAATAGTAAAAAGTTAAGCTTTTTAAATGTCCTGATGTTGGCAGTTTTATGTATTAGTCACTGTAATCATTCTTAAGGTTCAGATCTCAGATGTTAATAAAACTTACAAAGAATATTGAATCTAATTTAGGCCTTAAAGCCTCAGTGTGTAAGAATTACTCCCATCTAGTGGTGCACTAATATAATGCATGCAAATAGCCAGTCTTTGCTTGCCCACAGTCTTAGCATTAAGACACAATGTGAGATGAAATAGGCTGCTAAACAGTTTACACGTGAATGTAATCCAATGGTGAACAAAAACAAAAATGTAAATTCGGCATTATCTAGGTGAAAGAAGCTGATTTTGGACAGAAGCGATACAGGCAAACTTTCAGTTGTATATACTGAGATCTCACCAAGTATCGGTAAGTCACACAAAAGTGAGGCCACTGTTGTAGCTGGAAAAGTAAACTTATTTTAAAAATTCTATCTCCAAGTCTAATGAATCAATGTTAGATCAACTAAATTTGTTTAATCCAAGTCCAGTACATAAAAGAATCAGTGTGAGTTTCCTGATGGGTGACCCAAGCTTACAGTTGTTTTGAACATTTTTGCCTTCTGGAATCAATGCTACGTCACTTTAGCATTATATGATTTATTTTGTTGCTGAAGTTTCCTCTGGTCTGTGGTCTCTGTAATGCTTGTCACTCTGGTCTGAGCAGCAGTTACCTTGGCCGTCTCATCATAAATCTTTTCTTTTTCTCCAAACTGAGAGCTCTAGTCTGATCACTGGTCACAAAACCAACCAATATCTAGTAGCATCTGGCTTTTGGGTAAAATGGGCGAGTGACTATTTTGCATTCAGTTCAAATAATCCACTGGTATTTATTAGCAATGGCTCCAGACAGCATTGATGGGAATATAAGAGCTGGGTGCACACAGTAATTTCCAGGATTGAGGAGGCTGAGGCAACTAAAGTGGGCACAGCTCACTCCTTTTTTTTTTTTTTTTTTTTTTTAAGAAACATGTCTATGGACAATAACTTTTCACACTGAGGCTCTGAAACAGACAACAATAGCACATGGACACATAAAGTTAGGATGGACCAGTTTTATTGAAAACCAGCAAACACCTTATTCTCAGGCCTGTTATTTGAGGATGATGACTGCTGTCCAGTCAAAAGTAAATTATCCAAATAAACTTTATCCAAATTATATAAGTGTGGTCCTGTCTGTGTGTGGCAGGTCAGCTCAGTTATGTACTGTAGGTCTTAAAGTATTTATTCTCAGGGTTGATTCTTTGCCGATCTTTGATTTGAAGACATCATGGGGTGCTTAAATCTTTCTTTTGGATGATTTTCACTAGAATTTTCTAAGAAATCAGACAAAGTTTTTTTTTTTTTGTTGTTGTTTTTTGTGTTTTTTTTTCAAATCTTTGTCTCACCTGTTTCATCTGTTTATTTCTTTGCTTAATAGGTTTAGAATAGATAAATTACAGCAGTGGTAAGCACAACGTTTCATACACCATCTTCTCATGGCCATTTAAAATCTTCCTATATTTTTTATTTAAATTGACTTTGATTTAAGGTGTACAAGCACATGCTGATGGGAGTTTTTGTCATCATATTGCTTCATGGAGAGTGACTCCAGCTTCAAGAAGAGCTTTTTGTTCAACAATATTACTCCCCTTTTCGGTTTTGTCGCTGGGACCGATGGGTGAGTGCTGTCGTCACAGTGTGAGTGGGTGAGTGGGTGGCCGGCTTCCCCCAGGCTCCTCAGGCAAACCTTTGTTCTCTGATGGCAACAAATGGTGCAATTAAATCCTCCACAGCAGAACAATGTGTCCGGACAGGTTGGGTAATTCCCTGGCAGCTATCTTTTTTTTTCTTTTTTTCCTAGTGAAAAAAGCCATCACCACCACATAAGCTGACTCAACCTACTCAGTGGTGCCTGGCCTTGGCACACTGTGAGCTTTCTACAGTAAATGATTGTGTATCATAAGGAAAGATCTATTGTTCAGTTTCCTTTACAGCCCTTAGTTTTAAAACTTTTTAGCCAAAACTAAATTATTTTCGTTCTGATTCTGTGAATCTTAAAATGTCTCTTAAAATGACTTTGTATGTATTTTGGGAACAAGACGTGACAACATCTGAACAAGAAAGCTGAGCTAGATGTGATAACCTTGGCTCTGCACCCTGAACAATCCCTGTTTTTGCCCCATGTGTTCTTACTTATAATCCCATTTCAGTTTTTGTATGCTGATTCTTCTCCTCACACCTTAATCCACCCAACCATCTGCCTCAGCAGATACTGTTGAAGAGGAACTTTTGTCTTCACGCAATATGTAGTAGTTTTAGAATCCAGCCTTAAAAACTGTGAGAGTACATTTTTTAAAAGTGGAGGACTCTGTCTTACCTTCCTTTATATTTCATTTTCATTTTCTTCCAGTTGTGTTTTCCTACATGGGATTAAACCTAAATAAAATTCAGATTTTATTATGTCCACCATTTTTTTTTTTTTACTTGCATGGTACAGCTTTAATTAAATATTAAGTCAGAGGACTATTAGATTCCAACTTTTACTCGGGCAGCGTTTTTGTCCCATGATGCTTCTGTCTCCTTAGCAACAGCAGCATGGTTGTTTTTTTTTTATTTATTCAGAATACCTTTTCATATTCCTTTAAAGCTTGTATGATACGCTCTTCTACCACCTGGTGCCGCCCCTGGAGTGGCTTTTCCTTATCTGCACTGTTTTTTCTTGCTGCTTGAAGGGAACAAATGCCCCACATTGCAGGTTTACAAAACAGTTCCTTTAAAATCAGAGTAATGATCTTCTTTTCTTTATGGGTTTCATTTTTCACACAATCCTTTTTTCTTCTCAGTTCTTCAAAATGCTCATGGCCTTAACCTTAACCTTATGTAAGTAGTTTAAAGTAGTGTTCACACTGTCAGCAGGGGGAAACGGTGGTTGGAGATCCTTTAATCATTTGGCTCTGGTGTCAGTTTACACAAAATGCATTATCTATGGCTAAATCTGAATCAAATGATTTCTCTGTTTTCAAAGCATGTCTAATAACAGTGTTGACTGAAGTCCACATGGAGCCCCAGGTGAACCTCATCATGTAATATTGACATATAAAAATAACAAATTACATTAATTTAAAGTCAGTGTATCCATTGGGTTGACATCACAGTAAAGATATATTTATGTAAGTTAACACCCCTAGTGGTCGGGGCCACTGCACATTTCCTGATCAGTTTTCCAGGGGATGTGTCAAGAACTATCTACAACAACTGGGTACACATAGATTTTCTAAATCTGAAGAGACTTTTAAACTGTTAGAGACCCCGCACATGAAGATCAAAAATCAGGCATTGAACAGTTTTGTACTGTTTGCTGTTTGTTCCAATAATCTCAGCACTAAACGATAGACATGATTCTGTCCCACAGCCAATCTAGAATCTAGTCCTCAAAACCAGAAATGTTGCGTGATTAAAAGTGATCTAACAAAAACGAAGAAGAAGCATAGCAACAACCGGGAAACACCCATCATGGAAGAGAACATACAAGATGAGGGAATGATAGTGGTGTTGTTACTATTGTTAACAGCAAAATCCCAAACTAAAGGATAGAAAAAACTTAGAAAAATGCTTGGAGACAGCGCTAACACGGACTTTATTTACAGTCCCTCCTTCGTTGTTTCCCAGTCAGCTCTCTGGATTGACTACATTTCGCTTCACATCACAATCCACAGAGTCATGAATTGGGAGTTGCCTTCCACAGACCTACGTGAATGCTAGGGCGGTTCGCTGTAACCAGCATTACGCAGACGCTGCATGAGTATAAATAGTGAGTATAGATTTGTAATATGACAAAAGACATCCATGACTGTTTGTCATCTGCTAAACAGTCTCCAAGTTTTATTCTGCAGAGTAGCTAGATGTACACCTGCCTGCTGGCAATAATGCGGTTAAAGAGAATGTTGTATTCTTTTCATTATTAATGGGAATGTGAACCTCCATCAGGGCCCTCAAGGTTGAAGTATAATTGCATATTACCTTTTAAAGAACCATGAACTCAAAGATTTTCTAAAGAAGTAATATAACCATGTGAAAGGCCAGTGATACTTTCTCTTCTTGTCTAAATCCAGTGAAGAGCAACTGAATATGAGGTTCTTTGATTTCCTCCTGTGCACATTTTGTACCTAATGCTTCAACATTTACTTTGTATGAGCACACTGACTCATGTGATAGCCTGTATTACGGTAGAGTTAATGTCTCTGCTGTGAATATATAAGTAATTCACAGCAAGGAATAAGTCATTTCTGCATTATTAGAGTTCTGAAAGATTTTGCCCATTTTAGAGGTAAGGATTTTAATCAGTTTAGCCAAATAAGTTACTCCTTGTTGACAGTACCTTTTTGCTTAGTTGAACTAATATGGAGTACAAGTCACACCACCATAGCACTGTTTCACCATTTCATCTTTTCACCTTTTTATTTAGTAAAAAATCAATACAAGCAATATGAAAATCATTTAAACCCTCACAAGGTTTGGTCTTTATTGATTTTCTTTCCTTGTTTTCATTGTTCATTTCTTCCTTTTAGAGACCTCAAAAATATAAGCAAAATACTAAAATGAGTGATTTGCTGTACACTGTCTTGTACTCCGAGGTAAATTGGTTTCTTCTAACCAGAATTTCTGGAATTATCATGAATTTTTCCCGTCACTGTGGTGTTCTGCATTTATTATTAAGTAAAGAAGCCACTGTCAGTCCAGCCCAGTCTCTCCAGGAAACATCTATTATGCATTCTCGTCATGTCTCCGAAACTAAAAGGGTAAGCATCCATGGTTTTAAATTGTGGGATGGAAGCCTTTCGCTTGGCTGTAGTTTTTCTGTAGAGCAGAGTAGATGTGACGACAGGAAATAGAAACCCAAAAAACAGATTTTGTTTAAATACCTGGCCATTTTTTTTATTCTAATCATGCCTTTTATAACACCTTATTCTTATCATGTTTTTCATTTCTCAACCATAGGCAATTTTGTCTTGGGCTTTTCTGTTGTTGATGCAGTTACTCTGTTGTCAAATGAATCTAAAATCCTTTTGAGTCATAACAGCTGCTTTTATAACGCCAACAAACAGGAAGGAAAAAAAAGTCTTTCTGTGCTGTGCTAGGATTGGATTG
Source organism: Melanotaenia duboulayi (assembly GCA_026261665.1). Taxonomy (NCBI): domain Eukaryota; kingdom Metazoa; phylum Chordata; class Actinopteri; order Atheriniformes; family Melanotaeniidae; genus Melanotaenia; species Melanotaenia duboulayi. Next base: position 5,322,315 of record CM047988.1, on the reverse strand, counting down.
ATCAGCTATTCATAGCAACATAACATGTGCTGCATACTGGAATAGGAGCGTCATTGTGGAAGAAATGCTCTCTCATTGTTACTTGGTGAGACTTTGTTTTATTTGTCTAAGAACATCTTTGCACAAGCTAGGAAGCATCAAATCTAATGTGAAACATTGCAAAATGTCGGGAGATGCAGCTACAAGACTACCAAGCATTACCATCCAAACAAAAAGCAGTTTAAACCCAAAGCAGATAGAAGCATGTAACAAAAGCTCTGTCCATTTCAGAGCTTCTGCTAATTTCCCCACACAAACAAGTAGAGACTCTGCTGGTTACAAAGATATCTGTCTGATCACTGTGGGACAAAAACTGACAGCAGAGAGTTAAAAAAAAATAATAATAATTTACTGTTTTATAATCAAAAATTTGATTAAACCTAAAAAAAAAAACCTTTGTGTTTTTCTATGACTGTCTCTGTTTGAAATTAATCACCAAGGTCCTGGTAGTTTCCATGAAGATAAAGGTTAGTATTCACTCTTCCTTTTATTTTTTATCTTGCGCTTCATTTCTTTGTGGATCCTCATGGTGGTTCGAAGGTGAATTATGGGGGCTGTACCTGGATTCTCTTGACTCTGACCATTGTTGAAGACACCTACTGTATATCATTGGCCAATGGCTTCCTGAGACATTTTTAAAGGCAAAATAAGTAACAATGACACCAAGTGTTTCAAATCGGAACCACAGTTGAAAGAGAAAAACATGGAGAGTGTCAACCCCCCCACTGGAGAGTTTCGCTCAGGTTGCTTGTTTGTGAGAGGACGGCTCTTTTATATACAGTCTATGGAAGACGGAGAACATAGCGCCAGCAAACATGATTTTTAATTTTTTTTTTTAGCAGGATGCTGATGCATTTTCAGTTTTTCTGAAACCATTTCTGCTCCATTATTTTACTAGCTTCCATACCTGCAGCCTGCTGCTCTTTTGCCAACATAAAATAAACAACGCTGCGTTGATGTAGATAGACAGATTGTTTACAGGGAAGCTTCCTTTTATCCCTCACAACAAATGAGAACATTTAAAATTATTTTTACAGAAAAAAATGTTACTTATTTAGCCGTTAACTGTGTAACACCTAATAAAACATCTGAAAAAAACTGCTCAGTAATTTTGATGAATTAATTAATTTATGTTTTTTTGTTAACTTTCCACGTGTTGAGCTTAAAACTCAACACATGGAAAGTTTGAAAATATTGTGAACTATAGGGAGTATATGAATGCAGACACAAACAGTGACATGTGGAGCAACAAGCAATACCCTTACTTGTAACCATGAGGTGTTTTTTTTTTCTCATTTATCTACATGATCAGTAAAAATCTTCTTATCTTAACAGTAATTTCCCAGCCTCGTCCTTGCACACCCTCTCCCGTTTTCTAACTTCATCTCTCTCTCTCTCTCTCTTTTCCTCTGTGTGTGTCTGCCTCTCTGTTATTGGTTGACAGTGCTGATGACACATCAGAGGCAGGGGGCAGCAGGACTATAAAACTTGTGCACTGACTCTGTTCAAGCAGAGAGAACCTAGCTCCCGACAGAGCTTCACTAAACGGATACTAAAGCAGCACCTGTCAGACACCCCTTGTTCAAGCTCCAACCTGCTGCTATGTGTAAAGGACTTTCATCGCTGCCTACCTGCTGCTTGGAAAGGTACATCCAGCTTCATGCAAAGACTCAGATTTGGGGGGGATTGGGGTTAGAAGACATCTTTGCATTTATTTGTGAACATTTGGGAAGCTAAAAAAAAAAAAGGGGGGGGGGGCAATTTTAATGTATGTCAAATCTAATCTTTAAACTCAGTATTGATTCATGCTGTTTTTATTTTACAATTTAGGCCTAAATGTGGATATGTAGTTAACGTTTAGTTTTTGTTTATGTGTCTTAGCTGTTGTATTTTTTTCCCTCAGGGCAAAGGAGTTGAAAGCAAGGCTGGGAAGCATTTTGCAAAAGCCCAACTGGACTCTTTCTTGTTGCAAGATAGGAAAAAATAAGTGAGTAGCATTCCAAAAAGACATTCTAACACTAAACATTCATTTTATTGTTGTGCTTCATGTATAAATTTTAGGTCTTATATAAGTATGTTTAATCTTTTTTTTCAGGCCAACCCTGGAAGAATGTCTTAGGTGTAAGGAGTCCTTTGAAAAGCTCCTTTCAAGCAAACGTAAGTAAACTTTCAAATTCAGCTTTTTATAGAACATTTTCTAACTGAGAAAAGTGTGTTCAGCTTCCAGTAAATTGCACACACATGCAGTATGGTGGCCCATTAAGTGTAATTACTAATCGAATCTCTTCTCTCTGCAGATGGACTGTGTGCCTTCACAGCATTTCTTGTATCTGAGTTCAGCGAGGAGAACATTGCGTTCTATTTTGCCTGTGAAGATTACAGAAAAACCAGGTGTCCTGCTAAACTCCCTGCTAAAGCCCAGAAAATCTATGATGAATTCATTGGCAGTGAAGCTCCACGAGAGGTAAAGAGATGCAAAAACTTGTCAGTATAGAAATTTATCTGAAAAGAAACTCAGACTAAATTTTTTGTTCCTGTTTCCTTTTTGCAGATAAATATTGACCATGAAACCCGTGACATCACCAAAGTCAACATGCAAGCTCCTTCACCTTCTTGTTTCGACCAAGCCCAGTACAAAATCTACATGCTGATGGCCAAAGACTGCTACCCTCGCTTCCTCCGCTCTCCTGCCTACAGAGATCTACTGTGCCAAGCCAAACCCAGCACCAAGACTACTAAGCATCTGCAGCATCATAAGACGGTGTGAAATGTTTTCATGGGCTTTAGAGGAACCACGAGTCACTTTATTTATTGAAGATGCAAGGAAGGCACGGCATTTGGTGCTGCATTATGAAGCTGGTGCTGGCAACAGCGCAGATGCAGAGATTGCTGTGACGAAAGCAGAAGTGGATGGGCCTGTACTGCAGAGGATGTCTCCACAAAGACAATATGGGGTTGAAAATTGAAGAAAGGTAGATGGAAAAGTAGAGGGCTGTTGTCATAAAGTCAACTAACGTGCCTCTACAGATGAAGTTTAGAGGGCAAAGCTAAAGAGACTGAATGACAATCAAAAAAAAAGGAGAACAGAAATGGGGAAAAAGCACTTTTATTCACCATTAGGCAACCTTTTTTTTCAGTTTTGATGTGAAATGTACTGTCAAAATTGTGCAATGTTTCTTTTTTAACAGCCCTATGGGGTACTTTGTATTTATTTGTATTTATTTACCTGTAATTATATTTGTCGTAATACTCATTTTTACAAAAGAAAAGATGAAAAAGTGTAATTTCTGAAATATTTATATCCTTGTCATTTTTTACATGCAAGCAAATCAACCGAACTATTTAAAAAATAAAGTGAAAAGTGGAAAAAATGTCCCTGTTTATTTAAACAAAAATCTAATTTTGAACTTGCATCTGTGGGCTACAAGATGAGTCGCTTAGCACAGCAAAAGGTTCAACACAGAAGCCTGATCAATAAACCAGTTATGACACGTTTAGCCAAGTCCATAAGTATCTCACATCTCGTTTACCCCAGTAACACACATGAAACACTGAATAGAAACACCCAGTCAGGTGAATTTACAACGTAATTGTGCAAATAACCAGACAGCTTGTGTAATCAATCATATTATCGGGTATAGAGATGACCGTGGCATATTTGTCATCTTTTATGAGTCATTTTGTAGATGGTGTTGTGCAAAACTGTTGTTCACCTTGGAAACTGCTCTGCTCCGTGTCATAAATAAAACTGGCCGTGGCACCCTCCTTCTCTGGGCTTTATGTCCATTGTCGTTTGAATAAGAGGGAACTTTCTAGCAAACAGGAAGCACAATAGATGATGTGACAGGATTAACGCAATAGAAAGAGCTGTAAAACTTTGTTATGACCTTAGATACTGTTTGCTTCTGCCATCAACTTCAGATGATTAATGACAGCAAAGTCGCAACCAGACTAAAAAACAATAGCACCTGCTTGCCAACCCAACAGGGACCACATAACAGAGGGATAATACAAAACAATCTCCAGAGACTGTAGTTAGGTAATAATACTTATGATTACAACGATGGTGCTGATTATATAATTTACTCTCATTAAAATGTAATACACAGCTATTATGATGTCCGGAGTATCTTGACCACAGGCTGAGCACAAAGTGTGGCTGAATGTCAAGTTTGTGTATTCAGATGTCATCAGTGTAGAGTGAAGCCATTATTAGGTGGACAACAGCTGGCCCACAGGCCTGATCCATATGGAGATTGCTTAATGCTGCCTCCATCTCCATAGTAACCCTCTGACATTTTATCTCGATCTACACACAGTAATGATGATCAGCAATACTGGCTTTAGCAATTAATAATAAAAAAGTGATGCAGGGGGTCATCAAACATGTATAGAGCTGTTGTCACTGCCAGAAGAAGATGCATATTGTACAATCATAGATTAAGCTTGATCCAAATTGCTTCCAAGAAAGATTATTAGATAATAACAGACTTCGATAGATTATCAAAGAAGAGTTAGAGTAGCTTTCAGCTAGGGTCAACAGGACAGCAAATAATGGACAAAAACATAAACCTAGAGATTACTTTAGCTTCATAACTCTCTATGCAGTGACCAGCTGGTAGGATGTCGTGGATGTGTGAGGTGTGTTTGTGCCTTATAAATCTTTTAAAAAAGTGGTTCTGTAAGCAAAACTTAAGGAACCAAAGCTTGTTCACAGATTCTTTCTTAACTCACGTTCCAAAATCTGAGCTTCCCTCCACAAATATTTGGACAGAAGCAAGGAAAATGACTAGTGCAAAGACATACGTTAGCATAATGAAAACACCCATGATCTGTTTTACATTGTTTTTTTTTAAATGATCTGGGTGATAGCTGCCTAACCTGTTATATGACCCAAAAAGACAGCAAAGTACATGTTTGCCTGTAGACTTGGCATAAAACTTGATTGCCCTGAGATGTTTTACAAAGCTGAAACACAATCACTACACTTGTGTTTTTTCTTCTTAGATTACAGCTGATAATTCCTTGGACACAAGAGTTCACTTGTTTAGAGAGCATAGATGGTACATAGTTCATTATTAGTGCATCTATTTTTGTATGGATGGCCTCCTAATAATCGTGCCTTTATTAACAGAGGTTTTGAGATTTCCCTCCTGGGATAGGTCTGCCTCTGCCCCCCCGGTTCAGCGGAAATAAATCTTTGCTTGAAGCATTTTATCTCTTTTAAGAAAATCTCAACATCACACTGTCCACATACTTCATGTGAACAGTTGTCATTTGATCCCATTTCAAGTGAAAATAGTCCTCTGGCACGGCCGCACAGGAAGAAACCTGATTTTTTTCTTGAGAAGGGGAAATGGACCTCGAAGGCTATACCAGTTTCAGCTGGTTTTCCTCCATGTGATTAATCAAGTTAATATTGAAATGTAATTTTAACACTTAATGAATAAGTTGTAATTTAATGACGTCCTCCAGCAAAAAGTATGAGTATTCAGTTTCTTTAGTTTTTTTTTTTGTTTGTTTGTTTTTTACATTTTCTGTTGCATATACTGCTATAAATAACATCCTTTATATAACAAGTAAGAACTCAGCTGATTCAATCCTTCCAGAGGAAAAATTGTGCCAGTCTCAGACACTGTGATAATGTTTTCAGTCATGCAGTACTTATGTTATTCCTGTGAACTCTGTTTACACAGATATATGATTTTGTATAATACAAAGTTTAACTACATTTAAAAGCAGCAGAAAAGTTGTGTTTTAAGCACCTGCAGTGAGTTACGCCAAAATGGTTTATCTCCTTGTGATGTTACACTGACATCTAGTGTTTTGTTTGGGTACTACAAATACCACAATTCTTAAAATCTTCAACTGGGATTTGAACATGATTATTTTATGTTAAACTATGTAAAATAAAATAGTAATTTATTGGATAGGAAAGTATGCTTCAAATGAGAATTATGTTTTTGTTTTCTATTTATTTTCATTTAATATTCTATGCTGTAAAACATTTCTTATGTCTCACTATAAAATATCCTTGTCAACCTGGGAAAGTAAAATAAAAAACAAGTCTGCACCATGTTAAACTGATTTATTTTAGTTTCAAAACTTACAAAAAAATATTTTTTGTTACAATAATATTTTAGAGCACAAGAAGAAGAAAAGAAAAGTTGGGACAGGAGCTTGTTTACCACCATGTACAGTAGTGTCCCTTCTTTATACAACATGCTTCATGATGTTCTATGTATGGTCCGGATTGAGTGCAGTTCAGTTCAGCACACAAACTCTTCTACAACAAAGTCATGCTGTTGTAGTAGCTGCAGTATTTATTTATTTATTTTTTAAAATTTTCCTGCAGAAATATGCAATTACTTACCTGAGAAAGACATCTGGATGGCTTCATAAATCTAAGACAGGGGTGTCAAACTCGTTTCAGTTCAGGGGCCACATACCACACAATTTAATCTCAAGTGGGCTGAACCAGTTCATCAAGATTAACCTATAATAGTGAAGTTTCCACAATTTTTTCCTCAGTTTATTCTTTACTCATACATTAAGTAATACATTATAATGGATCTACAAAATCCAAAAGACCGGAAAATGAGAAATAATGTACTTCACATTATGATTAGAGTAACTTTTCAAGGGGAAGTTTTTTTAAATGTACATTAATTCCATATGCCTCCACATAATCTGACCACCTATTTATTTCTTGCATTTGATCTTATTTAATGTGAGCTTTTTCATTAAATGTGCTGTACAGATATCTTGCTTTGGTGTAGCTGTGTTATCAGGTTTGCAGGCTTTTCAACTGAGTCCTGATAACAAGCTTAAAGGGGTAATAAGAAGAAATTCATAATTTCTAGATTGAATTAATTAAAAAATGGTTTTGTGAAGCACTACAGGTGTAATTTCATTTGGAGTTTAGCATGACGTCACATATTGTTTCTCTGTATTGATCTCCAGTCCCATGTTTACCAGCCAGTCCGGCCGCGTGTTCATGTATATCCATGTGATTCGCCGCCTCCTCCCTCCTCTCGGAGCCCTCAGCCTTCCATCTCTATAAAAACATTCACCTGAGAACAACCAGGATCTGATATTGCATCTAAAAACATCACAATGGTCGTTGGCAAAGAAGATGCCATATAAAGGAAGAGACATAACTCAGATTAACATGCCTTGTACTTACAGAGTAGTGCTGAGCACTGCGACCGCTAAAGGGCTACAGTTTGAGTCGTACATGGAGAGTTCTTTCTCTCTGCTAACAACATGTTATGAAATACTTTGACATGTTCCACAAAACTGTGAAATTGTTTTGCTCAATGTGTTTTCATTTTGCACACTCGTATGCAGGCGAGGCGAGTGGGGGGTGGGGGACAGATGGAGGTATGGCTCGTGACACATTTTGTTTTGGTCTACAGGCAGCGCACAACAGAAAACTTGCAGTGAAACTATTTCACTTATTGCCCCGTTTAAGCTTTGCTCATTTTATTTTACATAATGTCCCAGCTGTTTGGAATTGGGTTGTAGGTTTCCTCTAAAGCACTGGAGGGCAGTAAAAAGCTATAAATAAACGGTAACACGTAGTCCTGATTTGCTTCTGTGTTTATCTTTCATCATTAGTTTAACCATGATTGACAAGGTAATTACTCATATACTGTGCAAGGGTGCTGCACTGACTAAAATAAACAAGAAGTCTAGATAAGGTGGGAGTCATAAAGTGAGATGAAGATTGCCTAAAAATATCAATAAAACTGCAACGATAGGTACTGAAAATTGTCACGACTTCAAGGAAAGTTAAATCAATTCCTAAACAAAGGAGATAAGGCTGTTTGTCTGTGAAGATCACAACACTGACATTAAAGAAAGTTGGCACGTACACCATGTCCTGATTGTTAGTTACAGCCTGAACATTACCAGCTGATTCACTCAGGCACATACTGTGTGTTCATCATTGCAACGGCCATCATCAGCTTCATATTGTACTGATCCCCGTGGCCTTGAGATTAAAATAGGTGCTGCAGCCACACAGAGTCCCACTTGTGTCATCAGGGACGCTTTGCGACCCCCTCGGTGGTCGTAAAGGCGGGAGCAAGTCTGAAGAGGATGACCCAGTGTGCACATTCCTCATTGTCTCCCTCAGGGTCAGACATGTGCTGCGCATACGCACCTCAGTGTGGCCGAGACCTCCAAGGAGCTTACTTTGGTCCCTGAATGCATCCTGTACCTCATATTGGACAGCATTTAAAAGTATTTTTGAATCCCTTCACAGCTATGTTTGGTGCCACCTGCAATTTTTTGGACATAATTAATGTCTAAGATCAACAATCTGCGATATTTTACACCATCATTTCTGTCAAAAAGACCACATGTGAACATTTTAATGGAGATAATTTTCCACAAATGCAAAAACATGTTTCCCCTCCTTCATCCAGCTTTTCGTTCAAAGAAAGAATGCATCTTGTCAAGCAGCTTTATTAAACCAGAAATATGTGAAGAGAGAGAGTTAAAGATTAAAATGTAAAGGGGGGAGAAGAGGAGGAGTAGGAAAAATTTCATGGTAGCCACACCACATGAGTGGGCGAGAGCAGGACGACAAGACTGAAGGGATGTGACAGCAGCAACCTAAAACTGCAAGCGTGGGAAAAATCTCCTGGTGGAACAGTGTTCTTTTTAGTGACTTTCAGTTCTTCGGGGTTCACATCCTCTGTCCTCTCAGGATCAAACTTGAGCCTGGAAGCAAAGAAAAGCTGTCTCAGGCACGATGTCTGCAGCATGCACTATTCCATTCTCCTTATTTGTGTATTTTTTTAAATGTGACAGTAATATTGCGCCCATCGCAGTAAAGAGGAAAGAATTTCAGCTAATAAGGAATGACTGACACGTTCTTGTAGGAAATGTTTTTGAAAGTTTGACAGAATCTTTGAAATTATCCAACAATAATTCGAGATAACTTATAATTTATTATTTATAACCCAAGTTTAGTTAAAAATCATCCACCAGTAAAACGTGGCCAACGTATTATTTCATCTACCTACAGTTAGTTAAAATGTGGGCTTTCTGGTCTATCTCCTATGAATTTTGGCCTTTTGGGTGCAAGCTTGGGTCCTACACAACATCTTAGCTGTTCCTAGAACTGGACTCTTCTGGATGGAGATGTCTGATGTTTCTCCAGGTATCTGTTGGAGCCTCTTCTCCAGTGTGGGGGACACGGTCCCCAGTGCTCCGATGACCACTGGTACTACTGTTTCCTTCACCTTTCAGGCTTTATCCAGCTCTTCCTTGAGTCCTTGGTATTCCTCCATTTTCTCATGTGCCTATTTTCTGATGCTGCCATCATTCGGGATGGCTACATCAAACACAACAGCTTTCCTCTGCTATATATATAGTATCCCACAAAAGTGAGTACACCCTTCGCATTTCTGCAAATAGTTAATTATATCTTTTCATGGGACAACACTGCAGAAGTGACACTTTGACACAAAGCAAAGTAGTCTGTCTACAGCCCGTTTAATCGAGTAAATCTACTTTCCCCCGCAGATGTTCNGTGAGTACACCCTTCGCATTTCTGCAAATGCTGCAGATGTTGAATAGGATTTAGGTCTGGTGACATGCTTCCGTCACCCTTACCTGCAGCTTCTTCAGCAAGCCAGTGGCTGTCTTGGAGGTGTGTTTGGGGTTGTTATCATGTTGGAATACTAATCTGCAGGCCGAAGGCACGGGATCATGCTCTGCTTCAGTATGTCACAGTACACGCTGGGATTCATGGTTCCTTCAATAAACTGTAGCTCCCCAGTGCCGGCAGCACKCATGCAGCCCCAGACCATGACATTTCCACCACCATGCTTGACTGTAGGCAAGACACACTTGTCTTTGTACTCCTCACCTGGATGCCGCCACCATGTGAACCAAATAAGATTATCTTGGTCTCATCAGACCTTAGGACATGGTTCCATTAATTCCAGTGACCAGGATGGCAAAGTCAGAGAGATACCAACAAATTTAACACGCCTGCTCCCCATTAACACCAGAGAACTTGTAACACTAACGAGTCGCATGACACTGGGAAGACACTGGGACACTAACTGGCTAATTAGGCCTAATTTGGACATTTTCACTTAAGGGTGTACTTACTTTTGTTGCCAGCAGTTTAGACATTAATGGCTGTGTCTTGATTATTTTAAAAGTAGATTTACTCTATTAAACAAGCTGGACATAGACTATTTTACATTGTATAAAAGTATCATTTCTGCAGTTTTTTCCATTGTAAAGATGNGAGAGAGAGAGAGAGAGAGAGATAAAACAGGGAATCTAAATTTGATAAAATAAGGTCATTCTTCATCACACATTCTTTGTTAAAAATACCACCACATGTAGCAATTCACTGCATCAATATGAGGTAATTGAGCTTACTTTGGATGGAGCAACAGCGGAAGGTTGCTGCATATAAATGCAAGCCAGAGCAATGATTCACATCTGCTATCATTTTTC
>CM047988.1:5266402-5282227 GCA_026261665.1 Melanotaenia duboulayi | reverse complement strand
CATCCAGTATGCAGGTTGTCTAGTTACATACATCTAGTTACAACTGCCTCCAGCTTTAACAGCATAGCTGCAACATGTGTGCATGTCTCCACTATCCCAGCCATACAGTACATGTGCAGTGACCTGATGATTTGTAACACTTGCTGTCTATTGTGTGTCTTTTGCTGCTGTTGCGCTGCAATTTCCCCACTGTGGGACAAATAAAGGTTATCTGAATCTAAATCTGAATCTGAATCTGAATGATATGGCTCCTGATGGCTCAGGCCTTCAATGGAGTGTCAAACAGGCGAAGAAATTGAAGATTTGAAGAAATTGAAATCCTCAAATTTCTATATTAGCAACTGCATAAATATATTTACATTTCACAGCTGGGTAAGAGCCTTATACTGTGTTTTGTGTGTTTGTTTTCAGAATGACAGGGATGGGCTGTGACACTGAGAGTTCTGAAATTATCCAGCCAGGTTTTGAGGATGATGTTGTCCCACCAGATAGTCCAGTATCACCCACTCTGTTAGTAAGCAGTCAGCACAGTGTACTTCTTGAAGATGACCCAGCACTCTAGCCAAAACAGCTGTCTGATAAGTGCACGCTGCTCAATAGTGCAGAGAGGATTACTTCAGGTGAAGGACAGAATCTTCTTAAGAAATGAAGATGGGCGCAGATTTACCAGCAGCAATTACATGCAAATGTAAAATGGAGAACAGATCAGCAGATCATGGCTTGTCTACAGTAAACAGAAGGAGTGTGTTATGTGTTTTTGCTGCCGCCTTTCTGGAAACAGAGGAAGGGGCAATCAGCTGAGTGAGGATGGGTTTAATCATTGGAAAAATCTTTCAGCCCACCTGAGACAGCATAAAAAGTCAGCTGATATACTGTTCATTGCAGATATGGATGCTTTTTGTGTGTTGTCTTCTCATTTCAGAGGGCCCCGTGCCTACCTTGGGCCCCAAATTTCTTTAATCTGCCACTTTTAGTGTTACACCAACAAGCAGAGGTATGGGACTTTTGTCCAGGCAACAGGCCAATTGTTCTGTCCCAGAAATGCTCAGAAAAGCCTCCACTTATCCAAAATGCTGCAGCAAAGGTTGTGTTGAGAACCATCAGCATCGAGAGAGCTTAAAGATCTGAGTTCCAGATTTTCCTCTCAGACTGCAGGAATACTTATCGTTATTCAGGGGTTCAAAAAGTGGAATGAGAGGTAGAACCTTCAGTTATCAGACCCATCTCTGTGGAACCGGCTCCCAGTGTAGCTTCAGGAAGCAGATCCACTCTCTATCTTTAAGATCAGGAATCACACTTTTCCGTCCGATAAATTTTATCTAGATATGGCTTGGTGACCCCTTAGCCATCCATCAGTTCTGCTTCCATAGACAGAGGCTATTGACCCTCTCTTTCCTGTCCTCTCCACCCCCAACCGGTCCAGGCAGATGGCTGTCATTTCTGGTTCTGATGGGGGTTTTCCTCTCCACTGTCCTCATGCAGTCCAGGATGTAGGACTGAATCAATAAGCTTTGATCCAGTCTCTTAGTGTCTTTAGCTACACTATTATTTTTTATGAATAGTTTTATATGAACAGTTACTATAAAATTAACTAATGGATTTGATTTATTTAGATTATCAAACCACAGTGAATTGTATTGAATTGGGCTGTGTAACAGTGGCTTGAGATGACTGGGCATTGTAAAAATGAAACTAAATTGCACTGCCAGTCATATGAATTTAATGGGAAAGCATTTTTACTACTTTTTACTGGTAGTTTAGATATTAATGAACAAACCAGAATTTCAAGAGCTGCATTTACAACCACAACTTCTGGAATCAATGGACATTGCTTAAAATGAATTCAATTATCCTCCACAGAAATTAAAAAAGCACAAACTGATGTGGAGTTTCTAACAGTAACAATCATCCGTAGGTGGGTAAAAGGTCACTATAAACAGGACAACATGGACCTGCAGTTATATTGGAGGTCTTCATTAAAAACCAGAGAAGCTCAAACGCATGCAATGTTTAATGTTTGTCTCAGATTGGTTAACCTCCGTCCATCTTTACATCTGAGACTTTATACCCAGTCGCATTACTTTCCTGTTGTAACTTAACCTAACTGTCAGTGCTCCTCCAATTTATTATTTATTTATTTATTTTTTGGATTTGTACAAATTACTTTTCCAGCCTTTTGTTGCCGCTGTTACAACGTTTTTCAGATTTGTTGCTGCCATCAGTTTCAAAATTAGCTCATATTTTCCAGGTTTATGTTCTGTTGGAACCAAAATATGACTTTATTAGATTTGTAAACCTTTCGATTCTGTGTTTATATTATTTTACACAGTGTACCAACATTTTTGGAATTGGGGTTGTATAACACAGATTATTATTTGTGTATCGTCAAAACATTTAACATCACCAGCTAAAGAAAAGTTCTTAAAGTAAGAGAATACACTTGTCTTACTGCAAACAGTTTTCACAACTTACAGGTTTGTATAGATAATGTTGGGTCTCAATGAGAATATTCACTGTGAGGTGTTACTTTTAACATTTAAATTTCTTTGCAGTCCACATTGATTGTGGCAACATCTTAACATACCACGTGGTTTGCATCTTCACCATTAAAAGCCCTAAGGACAAATACTTGACATATTTTCACCCATGGTTTTGAATTGTAAGTGAAACAGAAGCACGCCTCCTCTCCCTGCTGTTGTGACCTTCTCAGAGTCTCCTTCAGCTTCCTCAGTGCCTCTTCCTTGCCTCTCAACAGTGAAGTCATCCTGCATTTCCTGGAAAAGAGAACAAGTCTGATCAGTCATCAAAATAGAGGGAAGAACAAAACAAAAACCCCACTTTTGTCTTTTGTTTTACAGAAAAAAGAAACCAAACGCAACTTCACAAAAACTGACAACCTTCAGTTAGTAAATCAGTTTTAATATGTCTGACTTTTACATGGATCATCTCTTTTCTGTCATTATACTCTTTCCTGTTTAATTTCCTGCTTATAGAAAGCCAAAACCTAATATCTTAGCTATTGTTCTGATCTGAAAACATTTGTTTTTAAACAAATTCTAAAGTGAATAAATCTGAAATTGTCTTTTCTTTTCTGCATTTTGTTTGTGTTATAGATTTTACTGAGCATGATATATTTTTAAAACATAATTTGCAAAACAAACCAGAAATCCACTAAAACAACTGCTTTTTAACTCAATTCTCTGCCATTTTCTTAGTTTACATAGCACAAGTATATGTGCATGCACCAAATGTTATTCTCTGTTTTTGGTGTATATCTGTGGTGGCATTATAACGCCACCNATTCTCTGTTTTTGGTGTATTTCTGTGGTGGCATTATAACGCCACTGGCAAAAGCCTACAGTGTTTTCAGAGGTTTCATGTGGATGCACATTTCGTGAAATGAAAACATCCTTATGGACATCTTTTTTAAATCTAAATCTATTCTATCCATTTGGATCTTGTCTAATATGCTAAGATGATTCTTTTCTGTTGCTGATAGAGTTTGTGGTGAGTTCTTCATTAGTTAAACTAGTTAATGTGCTTTCTTGCAGATTGTGTTTTACAAAGAAAATTTTTACCTAACCAAACTCCCCAAGGCCAGGAAAGTTAATTTGTAGAGTACATTCCATGTGCAAGACAATTCAGAGTACCTTACAAACATTAAAAGCATTACAAGAGGCACTAAAAGTGACTTTAAAACTAACTTGAAAAGAAAATTAAAAAAAGTTAAACAAATTAATAGACAGAAACTCTAAAATAGAATAAGATAAAATGCAAATAAATACATATTTTTTCATAAAAGGCTGTGAATCAAAGAAAAGTTTTTAACCTTGATTACGAACTTTTGAGAGTTTTAGCAGAATAATGTGATGTGTGCAGAAATAAAAAAAAAAAAATTATCACCAGCTTCAGGGGAATGAGAGTTATAGGGGTTTGGCCATTTTAGTCAATGGTTTGGTTTACACTGGGTGCGCTGCAGCACGTATCAGAAGCATCCCAGAAGCGCATTGTCACGTAACTCCGCAAAATTTACGCGCAGAGTCTATTTTTGATGCTTCACGCAACCAGAATGCATTAATTCCGAAGTTCAGATAGGGGCAGACAGAAAATCCGACATGGGAAAATGTAAAAGCGTCCGGTATTTTTCTAAATAAAAGCCCCCCTACAGATTTACACTGCTGAACCATGAAAACATTACTTGTCAGAGGTTCTCAGTCTTTTGTTTTTTTTGTTTTGTTTTTGTTTGTTTGTTTGTTTGTTTTTTTGTCATCATAGACGACGAGACATTTATCTTGAAAGTGGAGAATCACAAGATTCTCCACTCCTCCTGTGATTTCATGGTCTTGTGGATCCTGCTAGGTGGACTGCACTCCACACCCGACACTCTCCCTGTAAAAATTGTTGCACCACAGAGGTCAGAACAAAACCGCGGTGCAGCCGTAACATGGCACACACGCACAAGGTATAAAGGAGGGGTTAGAGGTAGTGGAGGAATACAAGTACCTTGGATTTTAACTGGACAACAGACTAAACTGAAAATGCAACATAGAGACAAGATGTATATCTACATCTTGTGTATAGGTCTGTTGTGGTAAGTAAGCTTTGCAGCCATCTGCAGCATCAGAGACTTAAAGAGACTCAACAAGTTGATCAAGAAGTTTGGTTCTGTACTGGGGATTACTTCGAGCCGCTGGAGCTGGTTGTCCAGAAAAGAATGCTGGACAAGTTGCTGAAACAAGTCCAGTGCAAGCTGTCTTGCAGTGGACTTGATGAATTCTAATGCAAGACTGAAAGGTAGCAGAGATCATTCCTGCCAGCAGACATCACCCTCTGGAACAAAGCACTGTCTTCTTTTAATTATTTATTATAGTTTTTATTTAAAAACCAAAAAGCAACAATTTTCTGGGATAAATAAAGCTGTTTTTCTTTTATTCATGTAACGTCAGACCTGCAGTTTTCTGGGAGTTTGTTCTGCATGTGAAGAACATAAAAACTTAATGCTGCCTCTCCAGGGGGAAAGTTGTAAAGATCCACTTTCTTGGTCTTAGTGAGGACTCGATCAGCATCGTTCTGGAGTAACTGCAGCTGTTCAATGAACTTTTTAGGAAGACCTGTAAGGACAGCGTTACATCATTCCAGTCTACTAAAGATCAATGCACAAACAAGTTTCTACCCGAGTTGAATGTTACAATCTTATTGAATGTATGTTTTCAGCCCATTCGTATGGGTCAGCAGGGCCCTGCTTTGCCTGAATTAGGTGAAGTTTTTCTAATTCTGTGAGCTAAATGGAGACTTTAAGATAAGTTTAATTATTGCTGCTCCATAACTGGACAGTGAATGTGTTTATTAAACATTACTGTACAATAAAACATTTGAAAAATAAAGTTTTTGCTTCTCTGATGCATTGCTCTATTATGTGACCACCTGTAGACTCTTTACTCTGATGCTATATTTAATTGTGAGGTTTTTGTTCTTTGCATCCTCTCTCCACCCACTCTTTATTCCCTTTACACCATCACAGTTGATCTTAAAATACATTTTATGCTCTCCAAGAAGACAAGAAACAAAGAGAACACCACTTTGGAGGAACTTAGAGGTATTTCCTTCCTTGTATCCTCCTGCAAGATTGTAAATATGAGGAAGAGGCGTGAGGAAGAAATGAGGAAACACACAGAGGGAACATACTCAAACAAACATTAATTATCTTATAGTTGAGGTTTAAAGTTTGTCAAACAGAAAATCTGCTCTACTAACAGTTTTCTGTTTATCGATAGAGACCATAAAACTATACAGAGCTTTTTTCTTTACACAAGTAAAGACGTGGGTGCTGCTGGACCAGTGAGCACACATAAAGAGGATTGCTCACTAGTGCCTCATTAAAAAATAAAAAATAAAAACTGGGTGGAAAGAGACAAGTCAAATGGGGTTTAATGGTTTCAGGGCCTTTAAATACATTTTGATGGAAAATCATAATCTTCATGTGAGAGAAACAGCATTCTGTAAATTTCCCAGTACTGCAGGCAGGGAAGTCCAGCTCCGAACGAGACTACAGCCGTTAGCTTTGTGTCCACAGTTCAGTCCTCAGCCGGTCAAGGTCTGAACACTTGAAGCTGAAAACAAAACTTTGTGTTGCTTAATTAAAACTAAGACATTATAAAGAAAACATAAAGACATTGGCAGAGCCAGCTGTGACACAAATTAGGTCAGATTTTTAGCTGCACATGCCCAACAACATAAAAATAACAATCTTCTCAAAATGAAAATCTGACTAACTCTGAGAAGACAGTTGCTAAGTGACCGCCAGCGAGACTGGACTTTGACTCAATCACTTTTTGAAAACAGTGAATGTTTGAGTGATGATGCTTAGAAATGACTCAGAAGTACAGTGAACATCTTATAACAAACTTTGAAAATAACTTGGAAAGTTGTTTCTTTTGACCATGAAGCCAGTTCAGCTTTCACATCATAAAATGTGTAGAGGGTAATAATGATTTCCACCTCAGCAGGAGACAACTTCATCATTAAAAGCAATGTTTCTATTGATATGTAATCACTTTACTAAAACAAGTTATCTTTATTCTCTGAGAATGAGCTATTTAGATCTATTTGTCGTGGATACACATGCATACATTTTTGTGCCACCATTTTTACTGCAGTATCTCTAAATGGACTAATAACCGTATGAAGTGAGAACCCTTTGAGCTTTAAAACTGCAGTACCAGCTTAATTTGATCGATACCTTAGGCGGTCAGTGTTGCACCTGAGGCCACTGCATCCACTCACAGATGCAAACATATTTACGTCTGGATTTTGTCCACTGACAGCCACCGTCAAGTCTTTTAAGCCATTTCTATGGCCATCTTTATATGACAGTAATTCTTACACATTGTACCTTTAAAATGAGTGGACAACCTGTTATTTGAAGTGACTGTTTTTATGATTGTGCATGGAATACTGTGCTGTGTAAACATTAATCAGCTTTTTTTTAACTCCTTATAAACAGACTCATGCCCCCCCCCCCTATTAGCTTACTGAAAACAAAGGAATATCTGATTTAATGGTAACTGAATTAGTTCCATCTCCATCTCCATCTTTGGTACATCCTGCTTTCATTATTAGTTGCTCTTGAAATGCCTATTGAGTTTCCTTAACAAAATTAAGACACACCACCCTATATAATGGTCTAACAGCTGACTGTGTATGCCAGAATAAAAACAAGGTCATGAGAGTAACAGAGATATTTGTGGAACAGCTAGACAGGTCTTGTAAGGCATCCTCACATGGAACAAGTTTGGAGCCACTAACAGAGTTGTTTCTATAGACCGGTGAATCACACATAAGGACAATAACCAGTGCATTACTCAGCTGAAGAGGTATTTTTGGTAGTGGCCAGACAGATGCAATTTTATTCTATAAAGGCAGAGAACGGCCTGCTGGGAATTTGCTAAAAGGCATTTTAATGACTCACAGATTGATTTAGAAAGAGGTGACATACTTGGCTTGATTCAGCTAGTTCCAAAGAGGACTTGTTGTCATGTTGAATGTAAAATGAATCACTGCTGCATACAATATTCAGGTTTATTTTGTAGCTGAGCACCTTCTTACATTAAAATTCTAGAGCCCTTCAGGAAAACTACTCTTGTCTTCCTTTTTTTTACCATTGAAATCACAGTTTCACTCTTGTGAGATACGTCCTTCATAACTCCTCTTTGCATATATGCAACAGAACCACTTGGTTAGAGTGAAATGAGAAAAAATAAATACAGCACTTGTATAACATGCAGGTTCCTCAGAAACCATCACTATGAGTGATGTGGTGGTGGAAACGTTAGACTCCTTTGGCTGACAAATTTACACGTTAGGGAGATTTTTTGGAAGCTAGGCCTGAATTACAAGCAGGTATGTTTAAGAAACCAGGACGTTAGTGTCACCTCATTTATGCTTTCTCTACGTCAAAACACAGTGATGGCAGTCTGACATCTTCTGTAGCTGCATTTCCATTACCCTACGATTGCACTAAACCTAAATATTGTAATAAAAAGTCTTAATGGAAACATCTTATTTTAAAAACCCTCACTAAAAAGCTTTTAGACACTTATATCAGACGTGTCAATATGGACCTATATCACAAAAGTGTAATGGAAAAACTTTTGTCACCCAGCATGACGTAGCACGTCACCTGACCAGTTGATTTCAAGTAAAGATGGCACGGTATGAGTAGATGCAGGAGGACACGGAAATCTTTTTACAAATAATTAAAGGGCAAAATATTTCTGCCATCCTTGATAGGGAACAACAGTTAGAGAAATTAGACATTTCCATTCTCCTCAAAGTGGAGTCTCGCGTTACAAGATTTTATAAGAATTACAGCTTATCTGCTAAATATCATTGTACTTTGTCAAAACTTTAGAAATATCTTTCTTTTTTTTGTAAAAAAACTTCAATGAAACACAGCTTGTAATGGGCTGTAGGACTGGCCAGGTTTTATTGCAGGGAAGTGTGAAATTTGCAAAGTGGGCATGATTTTATTATCCTGAAACTTCCGCAGTGGGTCAACGTTGTATAAGTCCTGTTGCATCACATAATAAAGCCTTATTATAAAGGTGACAATCCAACCATTACACAAAACCTGGGTGTTGTATACACACCTGAGTCCTAATTGTTTACCGTAATGGTTGTGCATAATACAGACAATGGTGTCAGCTCTTTCCAAGTATTTCCACACAACATGACATAAGACAGACTTATCAGCTGCTGCACAGAATGAGGGCAAGGATGACCTCCAGTTCATTCTGCCCACACTGTGTTTGACACATTAACCCAAGGCAGATGGTGTTGGTGGAAAGTGAACTCAAAACCCTCAGACAGTGAGTCAGCAGTGGTACTGGCCCACATATCAGATATAGCCACACAAACGCAAGCACTTGAACCAGAAAATGAAGAGGATATTGTCTAAATTAAATTTCCGTGTCTCAGCCTCACAAATCAGTATAGTTTTGTTTTAGTTCAAGCACAGTCACCATTTTTGTGTGCTTACAGGGATATTGCACAAGTTAAAAGATGAATAAAATAACATCCGAAGAGAAAACTGTATTTGAGTTTCCATGGTGATGGATGTGTTCTGTCTCAAGGAGAACGGGGCTCACAGTTCACTTGTTGATATCTATCTTGCTTGATAATGGAATATGTCCTTCACAATTGTGATTCTGACTCAGAGTGGAGTGGAGTATGGGGGTGAGGAATACAAATATTTTACACAGCCATGTTTCCCCAGCTGCCTTCAGGTTGTCACATCTGCCACTTATCAGCGAATCAACTCCTGACCTGCTGCCTGCTTACCCAGCTGCATCTCGTTCTCTGATCAGCTTTTATTTGTGTTTTAAAAAGGCCATAATATATAGTTGATGGCTTTATAATATCCCCAAATGAAATTATAAAGCCATCAACTATATATACAGTACATTAGTGAAGCACCAAGTGTCACTTTCAGTTTAGTTTGTCTTTTCAAGGTCCCTTTCCCCCAAAAAGGCCTAGGATCCTAGATTATTAATATATTCCACCTTCTGTAATGAAATATTGCTCAAATTAGCATTGTCATACATTAGTTCTGCACTGCATCATTAACCTCAGATAACATGGCCATTAGTTTTCATTCCTGACTAGACAAAATAATTACCAGGTAATTGGTAACCATTTTTCTGTAGCTTCAAGTTGTTGATTAAACTGAGTAGTTCCAGATTACTTTACCAAGACATACTGTTTCTGTGTACCCTCTAGTAATGTCAGATGAATATAATGCTGTATACACATTAGCTTCTTATTGCTTTTGAAAAGAGATTGCCAACTTCAGACCATTGAGGCCAGCCTCCCTTCAGATATTAGATGTTTCCCAGCTGCAACAAACCTGACTCAAATTAACGGGTCATTAAGAGACTCATCCAGAACTTGACAACAAGCTGCTGTAGAACCAAATCATTTAAATCAGGTGCGTTGCAGCAGGGACACTAAAACTGCAGGACACTGGCCCAAGTGGTCTGGAGTTGGTGATCCCTATTATGACTTTGATATTTTGGCAACCATTTTTTACTTTTCTTTTCCTGCCAGAGAAGATGGTATCATATTTCAGACCCAGTCTATAATAAAATGTGTAGTTAGGCTCTGGTGCTAACCTCTAGCACTGAGTCACTAAAACTATTTTTAATGTAACTATTCACAACGTAGAATACCTTTAGCTGAATACATTCTCATCATCTAAATTAAACATTATTGAACTTGATTGGAGGCTTTAGTAATCTAGTTTTTAGATAACATATAAATTAAATAAAAATGACTCATCATCGCTAATGTAATTTTCATGATCCCTCCTCACCAGAGATGCCTGTACATAAAATCTGCAGCTGCAGTCTCTTGTGTATGAGTCACCTACTTTGTATTCCAGACCTCCCTACAGCCGGCTTTTGACTTCGATGATGTACTTCACACTTCATTAATTCAAACAACTTCACCTGTGAATGTTAATATCTAAAATAAATAAATAAAAGGGTAAAAATAGGAGAAGAAAACATGAAACCAAAGCTGATTATATACCTCCACTTCATAATCTCTTCACTTTAATATTCTGTCTATATATTGAACAATGATGAACATCCCTCACTTAGTAATCAAAAGCACATTACTTTGGATGCGTGTTTCCATCTGGGACAGATTTCTATTTCCATTTAGATTAGAGGGAGGAATTCTCTTTGCACATGATTACTGAAACGTGTTATTTCTCACAGCAGAAAGGCCAATTTTTACCTGACCACATGCTGAAGTATTGATTAGCTGTAGCCCAGTGCAGTCTAACATAGAAAATCTGACAAACTGGCAGCATAGAATATGAAAAAATAATAATAGACATAATTGTTTTTACCTTATTACCTACTTATCAAATTATGTTCTTTAATTGAATACAAGATGAACTCAGTCGGTAAAGCAGCAGTGTGCACATCAGACGGTCAACAGCAGCTTGCATGCAGCAGTTTGTCAGTGCATTGCACGCATGAAAACGTACACATCAGCTGCATTGTGCACGCGCAATGCAGTGTTAATGCATGCCGCAGAGTTCAAGTCCAGCTGAGAAACCCGTTTTTAGATGCAGCTTGTGATGGAACATCTTTGATTACAGCTTGATACTACAGCATGACTACACACTCTTAGAGAAGAAATGTGCCTTCAGAAATACAAATGCTTGTTACTGGGTGGTATCCTCAAAGGTGAAGCTGTTGTACCAACAGCGGGAACTTATTTGCATATTTGCAGTTTGTACCTTATAAAGACAAGAATTGTACCTTTGGTGACTATCTTGTACTTGTAATTTAGAAAATGAAAGATGATATCACACACTTGTATTTGCCAATGTGTGTGGTTCAGTGTCTTGCCCAAAGAAACTTCAGCGTGTGGGGTGGTGGGGAAACCTGGACTCAAACCACCAATCTGCTGACTGGCTGAGGACCACTCGTCCTCCTGAGATACAGCCAGAGTGACAATAAAAATGAGGATAATGTGAAACAAGTTACAACTTAAGCAGCATGTGTTGAACCAGCAAATAAAAAGAAAAAAACATACGAATATAAATTTACATATTAACTTTTTTGATTTCCTGAAGACTGCACAACTATATTGCCATTTTTTAAAATTGTCTTTAAATCTATAAGGGAACTGAAAAGCTATCTAGGAGTACAGCTTGTTTAAACATTTCTCTCTTCTTTTGTATTTTTTTTATAGACTGTCTCCCAATGTTGTACCCTAACATTTTAGATACAGTGCAAATCTGTACCATTTACTACTTGAGATCATAAATGTAACTTTCAGGCCCTAAATACAGATAGTTGCCTTGAGTCCAGCTGTGAGCCCTAGTTGGTAAACGAGTCCAGATTGTAGACAGAAATGCCCTCCTCCTGTTCCCTGTTTATGAGAGTGTAGCAAGAATCAGACTCACAGATGATGGTGATGGATGGTTCATGTCTGCACTGCCTTAGAAGCTTCAACACCAGATAGTTAACAGATAATATGGTTTCTTGTGCTAAAAGACATGTTGGCTTTAAGGTATATTTAACATACAGAATACAGTTGAAGTACTGGATTAAACATTCATTCTTCAAAAAGATCTGTTTTTCCATGGATAAACATGCAAAGTTAGCAAACAAGCTAATATTCAGATACATTATTTTATGGCAGTAGTAAAAATACTATGCTTAGCAAGAGAAATGTGTGTAGCATATCATGTTGCTCATTTCATACATGTAGTGATTTAAATAATAGCTTGTGTCCAATAGAGCTGAATGTCCATCAACACCCCAAAATCAGTCCTGTATAGATATAAACAAAAAAAGGTTTAGTTTAACAACAGCTGAGCAGCTGATTTCATCTGAAGGTACTGAAAAAAAGATGCAGTCTTTAGTGTTTATCTAAACTTTTCTACTAAATAAGCAGACACCCAGACATGCAGCCCCAGGGATGTATGTCTGTAAGTGGGTACGTGGTTCCTTGTATAGATGATCAAATTAGTGCACCAGATCCTCCTGTCAGGTTTCAATTATTAGGTCTCACAGACAGAGAAGGACAGAGAGAACATCCAGTGATAAGCATGTTAAAGCTGGATGAAGCGCCGTTCTGGCCTGTGAGTCTGAGTCTGTCCAGACTCTGGCTGCAGGCAAAGAAACAAGCACCAATGCAGGTCCTGTGTGACATAACTTGGCGTTAGATATGTTTCTCTTTATTAAATAAAAACGTTGTGCTCATTGATATATTATTAAAAAAGTATTAATATTAAAGAGGCAATTGGAAATGAAACAAACTTAGCATGACGTCATACTTTCTCAGGTCCAATGCTGTTTTCTTCTACCCTTTGAAAACAAAACAGCTTTTGTTCCAGTTCTGATAGATTGCAATACTCCACTTCTTGATCAGTACATCGTGAAAAAGATTTAGGCTAAAGAAGTGTTGGGAAGCAATGACATGACACAAATGGCAAAGAGTGTTTGCAAAAAGATTAAAATGAAAATTCCAGCATGAATTAGATTTGATTCTTGTGTGATGAGGAAGAACAATTTTTAATTGACCTTTTGCAGAACAAGATGCTTGGTCATTAAGAATAGTAATCACAGGTGGGAAAGTAATGTTTGAGTGAGGATTCATGTGTAGTTGGCTTACTTCTACTTCAACTTCAACTTTTCACCAATGTGTCAACGTCATCTACCATTTTCATATTCATCAGTTTGACAGAAACTTTTGAGGAGTCATGGCTGATGTGTACTCTGTCCCATGCTCCATCCCAGTAGACCCTGTTGGTGGCAAAAACAAAAGTTAACAATGGCATCCTAAAACAACAGAACGTATTGTCAGTGCTTGTAATTGTTGTTATTAAAAGTTGTTTGGGTTGTTATATTGACAACAATACCTGTCATTTTTGTTCTAGTCTAGAAGAAGTTCGTACATTTTGGATTTATAAATAAATATACAATAACAGAATTAAAAGGGGGGTCTCACTGTAAGAGCAGAAGTAAGCAAGCTCCACCTTTAGGGTTCCAGCAGGTGGCTAAGGTGAGAATGTTCAGGAACCTGAAGGGCATCCTGGAGAATAAATCTCATCTGCTGCACAACGTTAGGACATTTGGGAAGAGGAGCAATCAGCCACAGACGGATACCTCTTTTTTTTCTCTCTCTCTTTGGCTCAATATCAAACTGCTCCCTACATACTACCCCTCCGTTTGGCTTCGTCATATTAAGGGCTGTCCCAAATCCCATAGTGTGGATGGCGAGTAGTTAGGCCCTCAAATACCAATTCGGCAATGCTCCAAACTCACAAATTTTGCAGCTGGTGCAACAGCAACATGAAAGAAACAGCCTTCAAACATGAGTCCTGCATGTACCCTGCATGCTGGTCACACTGGCAGAAAATCACAAAAGGTTTAGGAAGATAAAATGAATTTAGCAAATCGTGCTTTATGCTGATGTCTGGTTTGATGTAATCGCAATTACCAGCATTCATTTATTTGATTGGAAATGTCAAATGGTCATCAGGTTGAAAGACTTGTGGAATCACTTAAAAGTATTAATGTAGCTCCTGTCATTGCAGTGGTTGCTGCATGGAAATAACAAGGCAGCTGGTCCGGCTCTGCAATTTATACGATGGCCACTTCACTAAAAAAGAAATTTGGGGTGTCTTTGTGTTACCATGTTGATGAGTGCTTTCCTTTTCCAGTGATGTGAAGAAGGCATCCCGTTCCTGCCCATCCTATTTATACCCTTCCCCTCCAATTAAATTGCCCTCCACAGCTGCGAGTGTGACTTCACTGGGAGTGACACTCTAGTGAAGTGGTTGTACGTAGGGGGCGGTTTGGGATTGAGCCTTCCAGTACTGACTTCTGCCTTTTCACCACCTGTTCATGTTTCTTCATCTTCACACCTGCTTCCACTTCATTATCGCAGTAGTACATAATCCTTTTACTTCTTCTGTTTTTGTCCTATTTCTGCTGCTTTGTGCTGTGTCACCCCCCCAATTTACCACCCAGTACATTTTTTATGTTGAATTCATGTTTGAACTTTTGGATTTCCTGCAGCATTCCTGCTCTGCCATTAAAGTTTAAATTGCCCTTAGGATGAATATGAGTCAAGTGTTTTGATCAAATTGCCTGTTATTTCAAGACAAATGTCTGCAGACAGTTAAATTGGATTTTGCAAGCCCTGTAAATACAACTAGCACACAAGACAATCTAATTCTAGTGGATAAAGGCCAATCTTAAAGTTCAGCAGCTAAGTATGAGGCTGACAAACAATGAAAGATGTACAAATGCAGAAATCTAGATCTATTGTAGCCTAAACAGGAAAAGCTGACTGAACTTCGCCTAGCATGCTCAGTGATGAGTATTTTATCTCAGGTGGTAAATTTGAGTACAGAGAATAAAGGGGTTTCAAAGGCTGGTAAGTAATAGCTACGACAGACAGGCATGCAAAAAAAAGGTGACTTTAGTTAAAGACCGAAAATTGCCTCAGAAGGCATCTCTTCACAACGCAGAGCAGTGGACGAATTCCCCCCAAACACAAACTCAAGAAATTGCCTTCCAACATGATGGTTTTACAATAATTAAGCTGTGCTGTTTATGAGTGGAGAGGTTAACCTCTTCTACATTAGGTCTATTTTTCTACCTCCTTTAAATGAAATGCTGAAGATAAACTGAGTATATCTTTAAATTTACAAGGCATGCATTATCTTGGTCTCAAAGGAAAGCTGTGACATGTGGGATTACTACAGAAGTGTGGGACTCAAGATGTATTTCATTATGTCAGAGTAAATTCACTTGGAACACAGTAGAATATGTAAATGGTTTTATCCTCCTAAAAGAAAATCACGTTACAGAGGATAGCACCCCAGTTCATCTAGGACTTAGCAGTCTGATGAGTAGCTGTGCAAAATGAGAAGTTAAAGTGAAAGTTTCACAGATGTTTTTCATTGAGATGTAACACCGGTAAATATGTCGGCAAACCATCTGTCGAAGTTGAAGTTTGATGCCTCTATCAATGATCATGGAGGAGAATGGAGGGATAACCCCCAAATTGACCTTAGAAACACCATGAAGACCCATAAAGAAATGATCTGGTTAAACATCTCAGTCGTGTTTTTAGTTATACAGCGTTTTGTGATGACCTCTGTTAAGACATTTGTGTGAACAGGAACTGTACACTCAAAGAAAACACAGTAATGATCAGACAGGCCCACATCACACACAGTAACCTTTGAAACATCCAAACCCTTCAAAATCACCAAATCTAGAGTGTGTCCTG
>CM047988.1:5241292-5259681 GCA_026261665.1 Melanotaenia duboulayi | reverse complement strand
TCTAATCTAATCTAATCTAATCTAAAGCAGAAGTACCCAGCCACTTTAATCCAAAACTTCAAATGATGCCACTCAAAGTAGGAAGCTGAAATGTAGCCCAAACCATGTTTGTCGTTTTCTGGTTGATCTACTATGTAAAATTATTGTTTCAAGCTTGAAAAGGTATGTGTGTTTTAGTATTTTTTTCTTACAACAGGAACTTAGTTTCATTGTTTGGCCTGTGAACCGCTTTTGTTACAGACATCACAATAACAAATAGAAAAGGCAGCTACAGAGGCTAATGGTACTTTGAATTGTTTCATTTATTCACTGGACAAAAAAAAAACACAGTATAATTTGTTAATTCTACAATTGCTCAGAAAAATGGAGGCACTCACACAAAAGGTTTGCATTTACTAACCCCTAAACACTTCACACATTGTTTACATAGAAAAACCAGCAGCAAAGTAGCCTCAGATATTTAGGGTTTAAGGCCCCATTTACACCACAACACAGACAGTAGAATGCAAAGGTCTGGTTGCATTCTGGCTTCTTGTTTATATGGTAAGAGTTTTGGGTGGATAAAACCGCAAAGATTTGACAACAGCTTCCATAGTGAAATTTGGAAGTGGAATCTTTTGGCAATATTGCACTTGCGCACTCAGATCCTGTTTAACCTGCAAAAAGCCCAAAAACAGCAAAGGCGGACCTCTGTGTCATGTTTGTGCTACCAGATCTTTTTAATTTATTTGGTCTGTTGAAGCACAACCTGTTTCTGGAAGAGTATTTATGTCATCAGCGAGGATGCAGAAGTTACATGGACCAGATAACTAGCACTTAACGCTTCTGATGTTGTGTTTTGCAGTCTTTAGAGGATGCTGTGCACACGTTGGTGTGTCGTTGCAAAGTTTCACAGCCCACTAGAGGCCTGGCAGGTACTACATTGTTTCTGGTTGTCTTTGTGTTTTCTCCTGCACAGACATGGTTTTCATTCTGCTGTTGTGTAGATGCTTTTTTTTTTCATAAATGTAAAGGAAAAATATTGTGTTGGAAACATTGTGGTGTTAAAAGTGCATAAGTAGTATTCCTTTTGTTCTAGATTCTGCCTCAGCTAACATTTCACCACATTTCACCCACAACTGCTCCCATTAACACAGGAGTATGCAGAAAAATATTTCTATATTGTGAGAGAGAGTAAAAGACGATATAGTTTGTAATGTTGTACAGCTGCAGGTAATGAGCATATTTACCAAACAGATGTTCTGCTGTCATTCTTTTAATGGCAGTCATGCTACTAAACTTAATATATCTGATCCAGTTCTGGTTACGGCTACATTTAGGTTATGTTCAGGTATGTATTGTTTAGCTAGTTTGATTTATTAGCAGGAGTTGTGTTCTCACGTTTTCAGGGTGATGGTTCACCCAGGAGAAAGCTTGTTTGTTTAGAAATAATTCTAACTTCAGTGGAGTTAAGATGGGTATAAAACTAATCTGGAGGTACTTAACTAAATTAAATAATTTAATGTCAGTTATTTGGATCCAAAGACAATTCCCCAAGGGAAGCAGACACAGTAAAATATAGCTCTGTTGGTTCCTGAGTGCTGAGTGAACTGGAGTTTCCCCAGCAGAGCATGACAATAGAGGGAGGGGTGCAGGTGAGGCTGATTGGCAGAGTAAGCACAGCGGTGCGATGGACTGAAGTTAGGCGCTGCAGGAAAGAGAAGCTAGATTATTGGTTTGGCAGACTGGACACGAAACAGAGCAAGGCAGAGAACCTGAAGATAAGGAACGCATGAAAGATTTTAAACATCAATAGAAGGAAACCTGGCCATAGCACAACTACCACATTAGGAGATTGAACCATCTGGTGTCCAGCAGAACGATGGGCTGAAGTATAGATGCTCCAAGGCTTGATGATCTAAACAGAACACCTTTTGTTGCATGTTCAGAAGCTGCTTTGCTGTTGCTTTATCTGGTTAAAACATAGTCACTAAAAACTACTTTAAGACTCAAAAGACCCTTTTTATGACTTTCTGGCTGCACATTTTAAAAGTCTTGGACTATTCTTTTCAAAGGCAAAGCAAATGAGAAATCATTGTAAAGAATTAAGGTTTTGCAGTATTCAGATAGCTTGGCACATTAGCGGTTAAAATATTTTATTTTCAACTGGGATATTGAGATTAATAATAAATGTAGAGAAAACTAAAAATCCCATAATGATTCAATGTATTTAGATTAAAGGCTGCATAATGTGTGGCTGGTTGAATAGCAGTTGAGTTTCACTGCTCATAAAATTTGAAAAAAAAAGAAAGAGAAAGAGACAAAAAAAAAAGGATTTGGTTACCTAAAGTAAAACATTCTTTGTTACTCCAGTACTTTGCTAATGAAGTTATTCATCATTGTGCACTGCTGCATTTTTTAACCAACCTCCAAGAGTAATTCTTAAAAGTCACAATGCATCACTTCAAAATGAGCTATATCATACCACCTGCAATAAACCAAGTTTACCTCACAGCTGCTCAAAAGCTGCAGCAAAATAGGAACTATTATATTGATCCAATTACCCTCACACACACATGGAATTTAAGTCATTCACACATTATACCAAAACCTCTTGTATATCATACAGAAATCATTCACACACTGAAACTGCCTCTTATATACTAAACTTTCCTCTTGTACACTACACTAAAACCCTCTCATACATAATACTGAAATCATTCACACATAGTGAAATTACTGAAATCACATTTTACTAGTATGTATGAAAGAAATTCTTCTAGTGTGTGAGAAAGACAAAATTCACTTGAAAAGGAAGTTGCGTAGTAGAAAAAAAGGAGCACATATTCAAAACAAACTGAAAAGAAAGAAGTTAGAGGACACTTTGACAAAGGCTTTATGAAGACTAATAGCTCCTCAGCCGCCTGGAAATAATCTCAATGAAGCAGCTGGCATCTTCAATACTACTGGCCTCAGCATTGCTCTATCCAGTGAGTAAAAAGTCAGTCCCATGTTCAAATCTAATCTAATCAAACTTTATTTATAAGCACTTTTCATACAAAAGCAGTGCAAAGTGTTTTACATAATGAAAACAGTTTTTGTATATAACTTAACCTTAACCGAAGCATCTAAATGAGAAAATAACTGGAGATAAACATCTGCAGATGTTGAAAGAGAGCAAGAGATGTCTCATCTCTTGCTCTCTTTCTTTTCATTTCTTCCTTTAATAAAGTCCTCATGCATTTTTTTGATGAATTAGCCACGGTGCACGTTAAAAACAGCCAGTGTGTTGACATCCAGTTCTTCACATTATTCATTTTACAGTGCAAACAAGAATTCGCACAGGCACACAAGCCTATGTGAATTTATCACATCCTTGTCAACTTAGTCACTCAAGTTGCCAGATTTATAGATGCAGGACCGGTACAGCAGTGTGTCAGACAGAAACGAGCAAAAACTGTTTATGTCTGCACTTTTATAAATATATTTATACATTTTATATAATAAACACTGTGTGTTTATATCATATGTTAAGCAGAAATCTAGTTTGTACTTTAAAAGTTGTCCTTGCATTTGTGTTCTACATGTACCATTCTTGCTTTAGTATGACAATGAAAGTCTTTATTGTTTCTTTTTTTAATCCTGCTCTAAATTTTTCTGCAGCACATGTAAATAAATTAAGATATTTGTGGAAAGATTTGAGTAAAATCCACTTTGCAGCTCCGTGGAATTACACTTATAGAGATTCATCATATAAACTTTCATCTTTTACTTAAGTTGTTGGGCTCTTACCAAGCAGGTAAAAAGCCCACAGCCAGCAAATGGAGCTTGTTGACTGTGTCAAGTGTTCCAACACAGCGAGACCATTTCAGACAATTGTGTCAAAGTTGACTCAACATTTCATGAGGCCTTGGTTTCACCATTCTTAAGTTGCTGTGGTTCGAACAGGAAGGTTGGTGCAGCAGGAAGGTGTGGCTGCTGAATGGTTTCAAGAGTTGAGCTAGCAGATCAACAGAGGAAATTACTGTTGGAATGATGAAGCATTTCAGAAATCACAAAGGAATGAGCAGAAGGCTACGCACATGCATAGCTAAATTAGTTGTGAGATAATATGTCAAGGCCTGGATGCTCCCGCAGTCGTGATGAAGGAAGTCTTGATGAGAGCAGATGGAAAACAGCTGTGGGAGCACGAGATGACACGACTTGTCCAAAGCTTCCTTGAACCTGCTTTGACCCACCTTTGGCTCAGGAAACAACTCAAGCAGCATTAAGGTGACACAAAGTATCCAAAAAATTGAACTTAAAAGCTTGTGCAGCACCTAGATGGTGTTACCTGCAGGAATTATTTGATCTCCAACTAAATTATCTGGGTGTGTTCCACTTTGAAACCTTTGATTTTGTACTATTTTATTTATTTGTTTTTTTTCCAGTGCATTTTTTTCTTTATTTTCCAAGTGTCATGCCTTTCCTCCAGTTTCTCTTTCCCATAGTTGTTTGTGTTAAACTGCTGTTGTTTTTTGTTTTTTTCTCATAAGTTTTTGAGGAGAAATTACACATTGCAAAACTGAGTATTTCAAGTGTGGTTTGCCAACTGAAATCGGGTGATCTTTTTGTGATCATGAGGGCAATGTTTCAGATTTTTTTTATCCTGTTTGTAAAAAAAAAAAACAGTTGTTTGTTCTTGTCTGAAGAAATTTTTTATTTGTCTGGTTTCATTGTTAAAGTTATGCAAGTAGAAGTAATTCATGACTCTATTCAAGTCACAACTCAACAACTGATGTGCACCTATTAAACACTTTCTGGTTTAGTTACAGAAGTTTGTGCACCTGTGTTCAACCACTAATAACTTATTTTACAGCCTTAATTCCATCATGACTGACTTTCCAGCCTTTTGGTTCTCCTGCAGTATGACATTTTAATTGTACTATTTTCTGTCTTCCTTACTTGTGAATTTTGCCAAGTTTACTGATTATCTGGTCTACTTCATGAAATCTTGCATGTTGGACTTTTACCTCAAATCTGATTCTATTCTCACATTTGAGTCAGCTCCTTGTCTGCATTCATCAGTTATCTTGAATTGTTCTTTCTTGTGTGCAAAATGTCCTCTGGTCATAATAAGATAATAATATTAGATCCTGATAATCATCTATAATCCAAAAACACTATGCAGTCACTGGTGGAGATGGTTGAGGCTACCACATGTCTGGTGATTATGGGCAATTACTGAGAGATAACTTAGGGACAATCTAAGGTAAGATCAGGTAATGGAGTTCTGTGTGGACTGGGGTAAATTAAAGAAAAAAAAATATATAAAGTAAACAAGCAAGGTGTTAAGCTCTTGATTTTTTCAGTCTTTGGAGCACTAGATCCCTCCATCCCTCCAGAAGACTGTCCCTTAAGTTTACTGTTATCTTCCTAAATTAAGGGTCAGAGGTTCAAGTTTCAAATTCATTTTTTGGTCACTTCAAAATATGTGTAGAAGAAAAGTAAACTAAAAGTAGCCCATATCTCACAGTCAACAGTTTTGATTATGAGATCCAGTCCAGCAGGATCGGGGTGGAGCCTGTCTCAGTCTCTATAAGTGAGAGGAATGGTACACCCTTAACAGGTGTTACAACCCTGTCTCACAATCCAGGGGATAGGGATCAGTAACAAAATGAGCCGGACCAAACGTAAAGATATATACAATAATTTTATACAAAACCCGGTTCAAAGGAAAAATACAACAAAAGGTGTCCCATAGCCTGAACACCCTGATACACCCTGAACAGGTCACAACAGAACTTGTCATTTAAAAAAAAAAAAAAAAAACTGCCATCAACACAAAGTCACCTGCTGCTCCTTCTTGTCTTCGGATGTACTGTAATGAAACTGAGTTATGAAGATAAATTGCATTTCTTTTAATATTTTTAATTTTTTTTTATTATTATTATTAATGCACTTGTATTGCTTTCTGCACCCTGCTGAAAGGTTTTATGTAAAGCACTTTGAATTGTCTTGTACATGAAATGTGCCTTATCTATTGCCTTATGAAGATGATTCTGCTATTGTTAATCACACGTAAAGACGCATCATGAAACTTTCTGACCCTAAAACTCTGCATTCTGGACTTGTTTGATTACACAGTGTCATCTATTATGTGCATTTCTGGAGTTTCTAAGAGGAACTGGAAGGATTTAGTCCAGCTAGTCATGGTCACTGAAAGGTAATTCACGAAAAACACTATAACTCTAGTTACCCCTTTTTACACTAAAATTCCCAATTTTCTGGCTTTTGAATGCAATGTAATGTAGTATTGAATCAACATTTAGCAGGATTTTTGCTCTATCTTGACTTGGCAGACGATCACCTTGACATTCACCAATTTTCATAGAGAACACTGCAGCTGGGGCAACGAAAAATGGTCACAGTTCACATTTTCTTTACAAAAAAACACGTTGACTATGTCTGACTGACCAAACATCTTGCAGACAAAATCATGACTGTTTTTATTTTTAACCTTTAGTCAAAATAAACAAGCAGCTTATTCAGTCCATGGACACTATCCACATCATCCAAAACACCATGCTGCTCCGATGTGATTGATTTTTTGTTCTCCAGTGAAAAACTCTCCAGACTTGACATGCATGTTAGGTTAATTGGACACTCTAAATTCTCCCTAAGAGTGAGTGTGTGTGTGAATGATTGTCCCTATCTGTGTTGGCCCTGCGATAGACTGGTGACCTGTCCTCTCACCTGTTAAAATGCTGGGATAGGCTCCAGCTTACCCGGGAACCATAATGGACTAAGCAATCAAGATAATGAATAAAATAAGGTTATGGTTTCTATAAACACATGACTCCTCGGGGTCATCTCCAGTGGCTTTCCTACTGCCTAATAAAACCCCATTATTACCACTGAGTTCTATGTCAATGTAGACAATAAAATATATATCACATTGAAAAATTAGACAGCTCAAACTGGGTTTATTAAAAGTAGAATAGCATCTACTGACACACATATTGTTTGACACAGTGCAATATTTATTATTTCAAGAGACAAAGAGCCTTACGGTCCCACTCATGAAAAGAAAGCTTTTGATAGAGGTAATTGAAAAATTCATGTTTTCTACATTGGAGAGTTTTTGTCCTGTTAGGAGAGTCATTAATTAATCTGTTTACACTTCACCGTCAGCCACTATGATCACTAATAAACACAAAGCTTCCCACTGCACCGAGGGACTGGACAATGAGGCCTACTTTCCACATTGCTGTTTACCATTTTTATTGAACCACAAGCTGAAGCTATTTGGGAAAATATGATAAAAAAAAAGAATATAAGCACAAACTTTAAACAACACAATTTGACTTTACACAGATGATATTTTACTACTGACTTAAACTTTTGCTTTTCTTTGCCTGAGAGCCAACCCCAAATACCATACTGTATCGGGGAAAGATACTGTAAGTATGGGTTTCATCATTTTGAAAATTTCCAGTGCACTAGGATATAACTGACACCTAACTATATTTATTTTTACAAATAAATCTCTTTTGTTCTTTGGTGACTTTGGAACCGAAATTGGGTTGGGTTGGTCAGGGTCTATTGGATAGCTTCATGTTGTAGTGCCCTTGGTTTTAGTACCACACCTCTGCTCAGGGCTACTTCTGTTCTTCACATTATTCTTATTTTCATGGTTGTTAATAAATATTTTCAGATTTTTGTGGTCACTTGTCTGTCAGGCCTTTTTTTTCTTT
Source organism: Melanotaenia duboulayi (assembly GCA_026261665.1). Taxonomy (NCBI): domain Eukaryota; kingdom Metazoa; phylum Chordata; class Actinopteri; order Atheriniformes; family Melanotaeniidae; genus Melanotaenia; species Melanotaenia duboulayi. The sequence goes on along the minus strand of CM047988.1, from coordinate 5,251,966 downwards.
TCTTTTTTTTTAAGATAAGTAATTATCAGAAACACATCCTGATGGATGCAGTGCATTAACAATTTTATTGTTGTAGCAAGATTCCTGGGAGGTAGCAGTATACTCGTACAGTACGTTATAGCTCCCAAAATATGGTAAATATTCTAATACACATAATATGTTTTAATTTCCATTCCAGCAAAATTCTGACCACTACTTTTAAGCAACCTCTTGGATATTTCTATTATAAACCATCAGCTTCTTTCATTAAAACACTGTATGAACTGTTAACGGTGCCTGTTAAGGTGCCTTTCTACATCATGACAGCTGTTACCCCTCTGCAGCTTCTTCTATTTTCACACCTTGTTTCTCAGATATAAAACCTAGCATATTCTGGCATTTAAACATTGTAAATATTTGTTGAATCTCTATTCTATCAGTCAATTTGTCCTCCTTAAAAATTTTAAATCCACACTGAGTTCATCAGGTCACCACTACTAAGGTTTGCAAAGGTCTTCATTGTGCCACTATATTAATGAAAGGCTGATTTCTGGAGCACTGGGTAGTTCGGCTGGTTGAGCTGAATGTGTCTGAATGTCCTCATTGTGGGGTTCTAGTCCTAGTTTGTGGACCTTGGTTGTGTGTCATCCCTTTTTATCTTTTCCCTGATGAATAAAGGTCACTAGTCCCTAAAAAGTAACATAAATAGTTTCAACGAGATTGCCTTTTGTTATCATTCTGTGGTTACTCTTCCAAGCTCCGACCTGTTAACAAGGTCACCTTTTCTGTATGAATCTGTTTTTAGATCTTAAGAAATTCCAGGATCACAAAAAAGCTCATGAATATCAAGTCATTTCGCATGTCTTTGCAGTGCATTTTCCATGTTGAAGTACTGTGACAGGATGAGCCCCTGCAGCCAGGTGTTATAAAATTATAACAATAATAAGTCAAGTCACGTTATGCCTATGCACTCTTTTGTTAATGGTTATGTCATTTCACACCCTGGATGGTGACAGGATGCCATCATGCACTCTAGGTTCAACCTAACAAGCTGGAAATCACTTTGATGGCATAAACTGACACATGAAAAAGCATAAAATTTACATAAAAGACAGAAAATATTAGTGAAGTAAGATTATTTCTATACGCATTGATGTGGGATGTAGAAATGAAAATTTAATTGAAAAATACTTTACTGAATGCAGAGGGGTAACAAGTTATTTAATTAAAACTAAAAGATAAGTGAAATTATACAACTGTAAAATTTTAAATAAAAATGAAGTAAAAAATAATTATTTAGATTAATTTAAATGTGATGTACCTAAAACAAAAAGTCTTAAAGAAATTCTAATTGAAAATTATGGTAGTTTTTAAGCTTGTGAATTTGGTTCCATTTGTTTTTTAAATAGTACCATCATTACCATTATCTTGTTTTATTATTTTATTTATTAGAATAATCCAAATGAGACAAAGTAAAACAGAAACAAAAATTCTGATTAAACAACACAGATTTATTTAGGAATAATCACACATGACATTGACTGGATGAAAGCATAATTTATTAACCCTCTACAGACACAATGTTGTTTTAATCACATTATACATTTCAATTAAGCATTAAAGTATCCAAAACCACGACGGTTTTTAAAATGAAAATATTGAGTCTCCCACCAAAATTAGAAGCAGTTGACGTAACATATGAATTACTAAAACACAAGTTAATTCATTTTACAGTAAATAAACTATTTAGCATGCAACAGAAAAACACGACAACCGCTGACATTGAAGCATACTTAACTTCCACTAGAAGCAGACAAATCCATCATTTTCACAGTGTAGAGATGTCAAGATGTTCATACAGCAAAGCCAGCTGTTACCACGATTAAGCTTTAAGATATATAAAATGATAAGAACGGACTTGAATCTGTCCGCTGCTCTACCGGTGTGACGAGTGAAGTGAATGATAAAAAAGGGTTTATAAAAGTGTAAATCTATTCAGTAAGGGACATTTAACTGACTGCCACACTAACTGCAAAGTGCTTGAGCATATAATTTTCCCTTTTTCATTAATCTCTTTTTAGGTTGCAAGGATATATAATCAACTATTACATTTAATACTGACTGGTCTGTCTCTACTGCTACTACTCAACACATAATTTTAGAGTCTACGTTTACGTTGGTTCATTCCTTTTAGCTCATGGCTCTATGTGTTACTTAAATATAAGAGTATTACACATATATCACTTAAAACAAATGATCTATTTCACTGAAAAAATTTACCCTCAGTGTGAAACACAATCTGAACTCTTAAGACAACTTTTTAACCTGCTGTCAAAAATCTAGTTACTGTACATATGTTTAACAGTACATATTACATATCATGAATCGGGGACTATCAGCTAAATGAAGCCCTCTCCTTCAGATATATAAACGTGACAGGGTGCTTATACGGTGTACACATCTGGTACAAGAATTCCAGTTAGTTTGATCATATATTAGCCTGTAACGTTTGCCTTCATCCTACATCTGGATCCTACATCTGTGGCACATAAATGTTGAAGAAGCCTTACATACTGAGCTACATTAAATTGAATTATTTAGAAAATTCAAAGAAATTCTGATGTGCAGCACTATAATGAAATACTTTCAATTGATCTAACTTGCTTTAATATCAGCTTATTTACACTTTCTGACTGCAGCCTTTGTCCTGTTTCTGTCCCACATGCGATTGTGTCTTGGATCTTTTCTTCTTCAGGTTTGAAATTTTCATTGTTTTAATTTGGATTGTGCTTCACAATTTTTGCTGTCAAGCACATTCTGACTATGTTTTGGGAGCAAAACACAGAAAGTTTATGGTCAGATCATTTCATTTCATCAAGTCTTGATTTTTTTTTTTTTTTTTTTTGCTCGTCCGGTATTGTTTCTACTGGTTTCCAAATTCTGAGATTAATTCAGAAAATTCTAGATTTCATCCCAACACATTTGCACATTGAAAAGTGTGACCCCCCCCCCCTATCATGGACTACATGTGAACATTCATTTCATGTCTTTAAACAGTCTTTCACTTTTATTTCATCTTTTCATTGGTGACTACGTCTTTTTTAAGCAAAATATGGTCCTTTGAAGGCGTGTCTGTTGGCTAGAGGTAGCTTTAGATTGTTTTCCATTGCACTTGGAGATGTTATATTGGGTGGGATTCCAGAAGCTTCTTCTCTCACCCTAAAAGTATTTGTATCATGCATGGACATATGAAACATTCAGCCTGTCCTTATTAACCTCTCTGATTCAGAAAATTATAAGACAGCTGATTGTGTAAGCAGAAATGAAAAACATATTTTTATTGAATACGACTACCAAACAAACAAAGCCAGTAAGTAGAAGTATGTGAAGAAAAAATTTTGCTTATGGAAATACACCTTCAAAGTCACTTTCAAGAACCCTCTTTTTCCTAATCTCTAGTCTTTCTTAATCTAGTTCACTCACACGTCTTCAATCTTTGGCACCTGCTTTAAATCTCCGCAGGTTTTTTTAAATTATTTAGGCACCACCAGCTAACACCTGCCTGTTACCACTCCAGTCACAGCCTTTCTTCTCCAGAACATTGCAAGTCTCTATCTGACACAGATCCTCAATCAGTTTGGATTTGAGGAAACGCCTGTAGGAGTCCTTTTCCATCAACGTGTAGATCATCTTCTGAGCCTCATCAAAACACGTCAGGCTGGCGTTCTCAACTTCCTGCTTTGTTTTTTCTCTGGTCGCTGCGTCCAAGTTTACCTTGAATGAGGGAAAGGAAGGAAAACTTTACTGAGACTAGATCTACTGGCAATTTGAGATCACAAAGCTTTAAAGCAAATAAAACAAGCTGATGATTTTTTTCTTCCGCTGATGTTTTACAGAGTACTGTGGCGCGCAATGGAAAAACTCCATTGGGAAAAAATTATGAAGAAAAAAAAACATCAAAAGGAAAAGTTAAAAGGTGGAAAGGTGGCTTTCATCAGAATTAAACACAAAGGATGCAGATGAATCATGTGCGAGACGGCTTCCATCGCCGCTCGCCATTCAACTTCTCAAGGGTCAAAATAACCATTAATCACCAGAGCTTGCCTTTTGATCAGGAGGGTCATTAGCAGTAATATTTATGTGCATACTCAGTCACAATTAGTGTCAAGTATTCACTGCAGGAGAATGTGCAGTTGCACTTATGAAGCTTACACATCATTCTGTTTTTTTTGGTTTTTTTTTTACCATTTTGGAGTCACTTTTAGGCCTTCATCATTTTAGATTTCGCTTTTGATGTCGTTACCTCACATGGAGAATCTGCCTCCACGTAGTGCTGGTAGATCTGCTTGGCTGTGGTTGCCAGCTTGGACAGTGGAGTCTTCTTGTAGTCCTCACAAGCAATCCAGAAGTCCATGTTTTCTTGGCTGAACTCTGACTTCAGGAAGCTGGTGAAGACCACACGACCAGCTTGAAGACAAAACGAAAAGATATTTCTAATTAAATTCCAAAGAACTCTATAAGACCCATTAATGTAGACGTGTCATAACACACCAATGTGGGTTATTTGTTTCCTTTGAAGATGATGCTGACTGAGGAAAGGTTTCCCCAAATCATTAAAGTGCCCTTAATATGGGATTGCTTAGTCTCAATTCTTGTGATGAATAAAACAGCCAAAGAAATTATACAAGCCCGACTTCAGCTACTAACATCTAACACAAATAGATTTAATTAAAGATTAGGCACAGAAATCAGAGGTAGAGATACTTGAAGATAACTGGTTTCCATTGCTATTCCAAGTTCTTTTGACAAATTTCATTTGAGCAGGTTTTAAATTTCTTGCATATACATAAATTTAAAGAGACTGAATGTATTAGCCTAAATGGTCTAAATGGTTAGACCAGGAGTCTGCAACCAGCTGCTACAGAGCTGCAAGTGGCTGTTTGTCTCTTCCAATAGCTGTTAACGCTGGCTAAAAATGATAAAGAACCAACTAATGTTTTATTTATATATATATATATATATACAGAACAAATATATCTGAGCTTTTACAAAAGCTAATTTTTTTAGATCTTTTTTCTTGTCATTAGATTGGAAACTATGGGCTTTTTTCACATAATTTTCCACAAACATTAACAACCCATAGAAGAGAATGTATCTATCTTCTAAAACCTAAAATTACAACAAATTTATCAAAATCATGAGATCACTTATCTTAGCCAAGGGCAAAAGTGGCTCTTTGGATTTTAAAGCTTGCAGATCGCTGGCCTAGCCTGATAACATTTCTAGCTTTTTAATTTTTAAAGCTATCTGCACTGACGCAATGACTGATGGTTGGAATGAGACGTCTCGACTCCGGCTTGTGTTCTCTGTCATACAGCTTGCTATCCCAGAGGCGAAGTCATCAGGCGACAGATGAGGTTTTCCTCAACTGATGATGGAGCATAGAACAAATAGACTGGAGTTTTTACAAAACTCATAATGTTGTCAAATTCAAAAGCAACAGCTGCACCGTTCCAAAGTCCCGCATGCTTTAGACGACAGATTGTTGAGGCCGTTCAGAACGCCGGATGATGAAGGCAGAAGGGAGACATGACGATGCTAGAGGTCAGTGGATGAGTTCAGCTAGTTCCCGAAAGGCTGTTGCTCCAGATTTTTTTATCCATACACTCACAGGGTAAATCTCAGAGGACTTGCACACTTTCATACACACACACAGACAGAAACTTATACTGTGCACTGGTCACAACGCCCTGGGGGAGCACTCAGTAGTGCCTCGTGACACGTAGCAAGAAAACAGAGCATGAGAATTAGTTAAGGAGGGTATGTGTGTGTGTTAAATTTACACACACACACACACACATTTGCATCCATTTTGTAATGGTCAAAAGCTTATTGCCTTCTTGTCACATGAGAATAATCATTTAGTAGTTTCCTCATTTATAAATCCTATGGATTGAAGTCCTTTTGGACTGCTTTGGATTTTAATCCTTTATTTATTTATTTTATAAAGATTATTTTTTAGTTGTTAAAGTATGAAATAACTCTCTTACTCTCACTGCTGACGACATGGCTGAAAGACTCCTTCCATTTCTTCACCTCAGCTGCATCAGGCACCCTAAAATGAAAGTTAAAAATCATTTTTGAAAAAGGTTGCTGAGGCTATCTGTGGAAAGAAGTGAATTTATCATCAGTGCAGGTTTAAACAGCAGTGCTCTCATGCTTTAACCCGATACTGCAAGTATCCTTAATTTAGTATTATTCTGTGTTTCCTGCATGTTGATTAAAGGGAAAATAAATATTAGGAAATTGTTTTTCATATTTTAATGAGAAGGAAAAAAACACAATTGTTTGCCCAGTGCAATCAAACCTAAAAGAAAAACACTGGCACTTGAAAAATAATGAAGCATCATGAAATATTTTAAATCCGTCTAGTTTGTCAGTGATGACAACATCTGTTATCAAATCTCTGTACATCATCTTTCATTTAAGTGGTAAAAAGTAAAGCATAATAATTAATGACCTTGGAAGCAACAATGAGACTACATGATGGCAACGCCCAGCGAGGACACTGCATGCATGCACATGATGACAAAAACTGAATATTGATCATCTGTCAGTGTTATTGAAAGGATACTTTGTTACTTTAAAAAAAGATCAATGCCATCACCTTCTCGTAAATGACAATAATGGGTTTCCCATGTGAGAACAACCTGCAGGTGAAATGTATATTTGCTCTTCTGCAAGGTACTGGGTCCAAATTGAACCCCTCCAGCCACATTATTAATATAACAGTCATAATAATAAAGTCTTTTTTAGTTTAATCCTGTTTATGAAAGTTAAAGGAGACATGAGCAGTCTTCAGAGCTAAACAAAACAAGCACACATAAACGAGAATGACATCAAGCAGAAAATCATTGATTTTACATTCAATAAAATCATTTTCTAACTAAGTGTGCATCAAAGCAAGCTCTCCTATCAAGCATGTCACCGCTTTGCTCATCACTCCATCTCTGCAAACAGCTGTAAGAATCCCACCTTGCTTTATAGTAACATCATTACTGAAGGTGTACAGACTGAAGATTTTCACAGCAGGAGACACCAGACAAGCTGGCAGGACTGAAGTCAAAACCAAACTACGGGCTTTTTTTTTTTTTTTTTAAATCTGTTTCTGAGGGATAAAAAAGAATGAATGAGTTTTGCCAATTAAAGATAAAAGCTGAATAAACTGAATATATCCACTGTTAGACATCATGCGTGCAACACATTGTTCAGCTGCGGCTGTTTTAAAGTAATTTACAAGTTGTTTTGGGATGGTAATTTCTACCTGAAGACAAGCATATCATATGTTTATTTATTTTTAATGCTACATGAATGTGACCACATGTGAAATTTGGACTAATTCTTTTTCTGAGGTTCGATGCAAGAGTTGGACAAAACAATTGCTACAACATTTTCAACTGTTCAGAGAAAGAAATGATGTCTTCTGACCTCTTTGCAGCAGCAGTAGCAGTTTTCTCTTTTATCTCCTTCTGATCCGCTGCATGGGGTTCAGGTTTCTGGAGTAAGAAGCTTATTTTGTGCTTGATGTCTTTGGCACTGCGGAGAAAACGGATGTCAGAAGATCTCAGTTTGTTTGCATTAATAATATCTGCACAAAGCTTTGAATGTTTAAAGATCTGCTTTATGTAAACAAGAGGTTAGCAGACTGACAGCTGGTTCCTCTTCCTCTGTATTTACTGTTGCTCCTGTCAATAACCGGTTTTCAATCGAAATCACTCTAAATCAAAATCAGGTTGTATTCTGAATATCTAACATGACAAAAAAGAAAAAAAATATTTTTTAAAAAAAGCAGCACTTTACACGTATATATATATTTTCCCCTTCTTTTCAGAAATACTTATCTTAACCTGTTAAAACCATGCTGGGCTTACCTTTTCAAGCATGTTGCAGAGAGTGTTGTAAGTCCTTTACACATGGTCAAAGATTAAAAAATCCAAAGTCAATATTGTTGTGAATGACAGCAGGGAGGCAACTGTGCAGTTAAGAGCAGCAGAGTTTTTATACCAGCGTCCTCCAGTATGAGACAGCAGGCTGTGCTTATCTCCACCCCCAACAGTGATTTATACCAACAAATTGCCCAGTAAGAAAACCGGCCAATCACAACAGGCAGAGAGAGGGAGAGACGGGGAGAGGAGCAGAGAGGAGAGAGGGAGGCAGGAGAAAGATAAGGAGAAATTTACAACAGATGGGATTGTATGTAACCTAAACAAAAGGTGTGTTCCTCTGACTGAGGTGATTCAGGAATTTGAGGAACTTGTGAAGTCAACCTTGTGTGGAAAAAAACTATATTCAGCACAGAAAAGATTAAATCCAAGCAGAAATAGGGTCACAAATCTGTGGTCATTTAATGCATGAAAGGAGGTTTTCACACAAAAGTGGTGAATAACAGCAGATCCACCTTCAATTTAGGTCACAGTGAAGTGCACCTGGCTTTGTTGTCTCAGTGACGCTCTCTTTCTGTTCCAGTTTCACACCATTAAACTCTAAGTGTCCATAATCAGGGTTGGTTTTGCTCATTGATTATTTTTATTTTATTTTTTTTAATCGCTTTGCAGAAAACAAATAAATGCTTGAAAATGCATTAACCTTTTAAATGTTTTCTTGGACTACATTAATTTGACTTAAAACAAGAGTTTGATGATTCTAAAAAAGAAAACGTTTAATTGTTTAACATAAAAAGCAAAAAAAAAAAAAACTTCTACAGTCTTATATTTGATTTATGCAGTCACTAATGCAGTCAAAAATATAGAAAAAAATATAAAATGAAACATTATAAATGAAATATTATTAAAATTTTAATATATTAACAGTAAACAAATATTAAGAATTAATAAATAATGATAAAATAATAAAATAAAGTTCAAGGATGAGTGGTTAAATCAAAGACTAAAGATTTTGTTTTAGTCATCAAGTTTGTTTTATCCCTGAAGGAAAATTTGTTTTATAATTTGTATATTTATTATAACATTTTCTATAAATGATAAAGGATCTACAATCTGTTACAGCCTGATTGGGCTTATAAAAGTGCATCTTCTCCGATGACCCAGAAACAGCTGATCTTCATCAAACTGGACAAGATAACGACATCACTAAAACTTTTAACTCCACAAAAGTAAAGTCAGTGTACAACTAGAGGCTGGAATGCTCTCCAGAAGCAGTTTAAATGTAAGGACGTAGGTGTCAGGTAAATATAAAGGACAGAAGATTCTGACAGAAATCACACGTTTGAATTTGTTTACCAGAAGTCCTGATTTGGTTTAATGATTTACCTAAATTCTACTCGGTTATTTTTCTAATCTTACTGTTCTTCTCACAAGTCACATCTTTATTGTACTTTCTAAAGAAGGCTTTGTTCATGCAACCGTCACCAAACATTTGATTTTGAAATGTGTCTCAGGAAGAACTCATGTGGCCTCTAATTAAATGCACCATTAACTGGAAACTTCAGAGGCTGGCAACAATAATGAAGCTCTCCTCTGCAGCAGAAACTCTGAATGCTTCTTTGCTCAGGCAGCAGTTATTACTTTATTTTTTTTTACAGCATTTGATTGTCTGGAACACGTAAAAAAAAATAATAAATGAATTAACCTGTTGACTGTTGGCTAAGCTCTTTTATTGACGGTGATAAACGTCATGAGCCTGAGGATAATATGCAAATCTGTCATTATCTGACCATCAGTGTTATTTAGTGGTTTTCTTCTTTTCAGTTAAGTAGAACACATTTATAAAGACAATCCCTCAAATGAAGACATGTGTCCAGACATAAGACTGGGATGTGGGTTGAAATTATCTTGGAAAAACACAACTGAAGCAGCAGATTGTGTAACAACAGCTTTTATTATTATGATCTTTTTATATCTTTCGAAGAGTGGCATTTAGAAGTAATCCAAACTTCCAGATGGATCTTTGGCTCTGATAAGTCCTTTGGCAGAACATCCTTCCACTTTGCATTGCTAAACATTTCTGACCTCAGCACCTTTTAAAACTGGATTAATTTCATCTGTGGAACCAGTCAAACAGCCTGAAGTGATTATTTGAGGATGTTGTGAGGCTGTTTTTGTCATGGTAGCTTTTTTTTCTCTCTAAATACTGTGAGCAGCCATTGTCTCAAGGATAGTGGCAAGGCTGATAATAAAAAAAGAGACACTGTTAACTGGAAAGAAATACTGAACAACAGCGAACTCTCAATGGCAGCACGTCAAAAGATTAGCTCATGTTGGACTGGTTCATAAACAGTGCCTCCACGTGGCAGAAAGCAGATGGTATTGATTTAAGCAGTTTGGAGTTTTCTTGTCCCAGATCGATTAGAGTAACAAATTTATTCACCACACAAGTTTTGTTACACTGAGACTGTTTATTATTCTTAATTTAATTAAATTCAAGTTTATTCCGAGCACAAATTCACAAAAACAGTCATTTCAGGGCACACACACACACACACACAATTACGCCTATTTAAATAAGCTTTGCAGCAATAATAAAGGAAACTACTAAAGTAAATTAGAAACAGTTGTTATAGAACAATAACAACAAAATAATTATACCAAGAATTTTAATAATTCAAAGTTTGCTTGTTACTTTTTAAAGAATCCATGAAGGACTTCATTTACATTTACTGACCAAAGCCAGCTGACA
>CM047988.1:5197384-5208467 GCA_026261665.1 Melanotaenia duboulayi | reverse complement strand
GATGGATGGATTTTGGGGGTTGGTTGTACCATTCAACCAGCTGTAGTGTTTTGTCTAAGAACCAAACGCCCTCCTAATTTTCTTTCCATGCAGCCTTTTTTCTACCTCTCCAACTCTTTTCCTGGCTGCCTAATATTTTTTTGACCAAAGATTTCAGACATTTGTCGCCATTTTTTTGTCTAACATTTTCTACATTTATGTGTGTTTGGTGTCAAGATGGCCATGAAAATGTATTACCATGTGGAGTACACCATCCAAGAGACCTCCTGCAACAGGACCTCAGCAGCTGATAACTGCCCTCTCATGACATGCGAGTTCGCTGTGAGTTGTGGAAAATTTCTGTTTGTTTTAAGTGTAATCATGATCAGAGTGATTGGCTTTTAAATACCACGATTTCCAGTTTCTTCTGAAAAGAGAAATGCAGTTGTAATCCCTCATGTGGTCCTTTTATTCATGCTAGATCTACACCTGGACCGGGCTCAGTACAGTAGAGCAGCTGACCACCTAATGAAAACGTAACTTTTAAACAGTGGTAAATTACACATTTTACCGGATATCATAAATTTGTATAACTGGTGTGTTAATTTACTTCTCAAATACTATATAAAATCACTTAGATACTGTTATTGTGACCGAGTGAAGAAATGTTTACAAAGGTATTCAACCAGTCAGTCAGAAGTTGTATGATTTTGTGTGTGTTGAGCATTTGTGTTTATAACTATGTGGTTTTAACAACCTGTCGAAATTTACATTTAATCTGAACAAGAAATATTGTGTGAACTGCTGTATGTGCATAAGTTTATCTCATAGTGAATATATTTACATGGTTACAGTTCATGGTGTAATTCTTCAACTGGAAAGAGAGCAGAAATAACTGTACACAGGTGTTACAGCAGAGAACTGCTTTAATATTCATTTTGTTTCACTATCACACTCTATTAAATCCACGAGTAAATTCCACTTCTTCTCTTACGTTTTTCTTTTTCTTCTCTACTTAGCACAAGGGATTCTGTACTGCATCCCTTTACTACCTCCCCGACGATGAAGAAAAGGTTTCTGTAAACTGTGAGATCTATGAGCCTGAGGTAAGCCTTATGATGACAGAGGTTTTGACAGAATCTTTCAATGTATTTTTGTATAAAACTACAAAATTTAGATTTTTTTTTTTTAATTTAAGATTTCAGTATTTTGATGTACCACATATTTAATATATATTATTTATTCATTATGTGTGTTCTTTAGGCTGCTGAGAGGGAGAAGAAACTCCACCTGTTGGGCGGAGAGACTGACCACAGCCACAATGACACGGACTCACACAATCATGACCACGACGCCGCTCACTCTGCAGACAAATCACACACACATGACCACGTGCACGACCACACCAAGAGTCACTCTAATCACGACGACACCCAAAAGCACGCTGACGGCAGTGACCACCACCACACGCATGACCACAGGCCAGGTAGCGCCCACAGGCATGCCCACGATCACTCCCACGACCACGGGCATGGCCATGATCACGTGCACGCTCATCACGCCAAGGCACACAACCACAGCGGTGACTTCCCTCACCAGCACCATGACTACAAGCATGCAGATGGCGTGCATACCCACCAGCATGACCACGAGCTTGCTCTGGACCACGACCATAAGCACGCTCACCTGCATGAGCACGAGCACCACCATCATCACCATGCCCATGAGCATGAGAACGAAACACACGACCACCCAGAAGGTATGGTAAGGACGCTGCCCGCCATGGACCAGCCTATGATCCTGCCTTCCTTCCCAGATGTCCCCGCCGGTGGACCTGAAGTTGGAGTCACCCTCCCCCTCAAGCCAGACCCTCAGATTCCAGGGGTAACAGAGCCCACCATCCTGCCCTTCCCTACCTCAGTCTCAGCCAAGTGCCCTCCTCCAAAGGTAGGAAACCACCTGGTGGAGAAACTTTTCGCTGAAGACCCCATGTTCAAGCCCACCGCGTAAAGAAGCCTGTGGAACTAAAATAAAAACAGTTCCTAAACCACTGACAGATTTAAGCAAAGAAAAGGCAAGAAAACTATTCCATACATTTGCATTCACCTTACTGATTGTATGTCCTGACTTTCAACCGTTTAATAAAGAGCGTGCACAAGAAATTAGATTTATTACCTTTTTATCTGCTTGTAACAACATGTGCATGAGTAATAAAGTAATATAACCACTAAGCTTGTGATTTTCTGCAACACATCTGCCATCATCACACCTGCATTCACATGGAAAAACCATTTCAAAGTGTATCAGCGTTCATTCATCCAACCACCCATTCATTGTCTCTGGGAGGGTTGGGGTCCAACCTGGGCAGGTCACCAGCCCATCGTGGTATCAGTGTTCAAAACTAGGTTATTGCACTGAATGCTTTACCCTTACAGTGAGTAGGTTGGCATCCCTGTTATGCTGTAGGGCTCATCTTACTGGTTTGGCTCCACTAAAAAAACAAAACTAATTGCAAATCAGTGCAACATAGTTCAGACTGATCCCTTTGATCATATGATGACATATTTGTATGTTTGGTTCTCCTACAGGATGCTAATTCAAACATACAAGACAAGTGGTCACTGAATGACATGATAAACATAATGCTGCTCATATGAATTGTCTGCAGATTTCCAGTTTAACACCTATGCAAATCCTCACAAGACAAATAATACCTAACAAGACCAAGTGATGCAGATGATGTGGCTTCACAACTTCCTTTCATTTTTCACATCTGGATGTTTTTCAGGTTATCTGTTACAGGTTGCATGAAATGATAACAGAAATAGTTATTGTGTGTTTGGTAAAGGGGGCATATCTTGTTTGGATCCAATGTACTTGCCCCACAACTAATTCCTTCCATGTTTCCTGTAACTGAGGTTGAACAAAAACTTTGGCTTGTTGCCCTATTTCAACATTACAGTTAATCCTTCAATAAGTCTGTGCTTTTCCAGTCATTTTTCAAAGAAAGGTTGGTTAAAAAAACAACATTTACTTGTTTATTTAGAAACAGTTTACAGAAACATTAGGCTTTTTAGTGATTTCTAAAGTTATTGACAAAACTGAGTTTGAATTATCACCGGGCTTGTTCTCAAGCATACTGTCCTCCACAGGCTGTAAAAACCCTCTAAACCTCATATAAAAACAGATTGTACAGTATCTCAACTCCAAACTCACTCAAAAGCTAGCATTGTACAATAATACTAATGGAAAATATTAATAATTCTTTAATAATAATATCTATGTCCTGATGTATATACATAATGAACTTTCTTTCTGTAACTCTTATCTTAAAATCAATTATATATACGATAAATTAAAAACACACAATAGTAAAAGAGTAAAAATACAGTAAATTAGACAATAAATCATTTTAAAAGGGTGTGTGCAAATATACGCAGTTGACTAGCGACAGAAATGTCCCTGAGACAATGTGCAGTAAAGCAAATGGTGTAAGTTGCATCTCAGGCAGTCTCGAAATATTCAGGGGGAGGTAGGTGAGTCTGTATTTGTGTATGTGTACTGAAGGCATGTTAGTGACACAGATTTCACAATCTTCACAAACTGCTCGTTCTAGTCTGCACGTTTCTGTATCTCTTCCTTTAAGGAAGAGGCACAGTCCTCGACTCGGGTTGGTGGGATCAGCACTAATACCGCTGGCCTTCTTCTGCACTCGGTTCACATAAACTGATAGCCATCTGTTCATCCATCCATCCGTCTTCTATACCGCTTATTGTGGAGTCTATCCCAACAGTTACTCCAGGGAGAGGCCCTGGAGAGGTGACCAGGCCCATCTGTCTCAGGCTTGCTATTCATTATTTAATAATTATTTAACAGTTAGTGAATAAGTTGATACTTATCAGTGTTATTACCATTTAAATTTACATTGCTGCTACAGTATCACAAAGGAGGTAAATCACATTTAATCCATAAAGTTGTCTGAATTCAACATATGCAAACATGCTTGACAGCAGTTATATAACCATCCACTGCTCTTGTTATTTGTAATAAGTCAAATCATTTCAAAACAATGTTTGGATTATTTTAAGATAAAAAATGCACTAAAACTTGGTACAGATTACTTGCCAACAAACAACTGAAACAAAACCCTAAAGACAGATGGTTAAAGTTTCTGACACAGCAGAGGCTTTCAGAACGTCTGCGTGCACTATCATTATTTACTTTTACTGGCGAAATCAGCTTTACAGACTCAGCAAACAGCTCTTATCTTTCAGCTTGGATGTGATCCTGTTGCATTGCAACAGTGAAAAAGTCATGTTTTTCCAATAATGATTCACTCTTCAGTTTAGGGCAGTAAAAAAACAGGAAAATAAATCAATATTCAGAATTAGGAAGTTTTGTCCGACATGTTGTAATACATTTGAGTGGGTGTCTCTACTTTAGTTTTTGGGAAATCACATGCTCTTGTTAAACTTTGATAAACTTTTATCTACATTTTGAAGAAAAACTGAGTGGATACAATAGGAGCTGAGACTGTGTTTGCACCATTTACCTCCCGGGTGACACGGCGTCGAGCCAGGTGGGATGCACTTAGAAAATGTTCTAACCTGATAAATAATGTTGATGTGTGGCCTTTGTTTGTACAGAAGATAATTTCATATTAATATGATTCCTCAAACAACTTCTGCTATTATGAGTCTTTTCAGCTGTTCAGTCCAACTAATAGTTCTTATACTTTATATTAGACTTCCAGTGGACACTGTTGCACTTCACAGAATACAACCTCAGAGAAATATATAAAACATGATGACTTTATTATTAACTTAATGTTGTTTTAATGATAAATTTCACCCTGAAAGATTCATGCGTCTTGTTTTGGTAAAGCCTCTTTCCACCGGCAAACGCTTTTGTCTCTATTTAAAAGACAAACTCGTCCTCCACCACTTGTCATCACTTCTCGCTGGATCCTGACCAATGACTTGAAACACATATTAAAACTGATCATGGAGTGGACTAACACTTGATATGCCTGGTCATGGTGCGTGGATAAAACCCAAAGGAAGGCTTGATAAGGCAGGAGGCAGACCGGTGCAAGAACAAGGTTTTAATAATCACCACAAACAAAATGACTTATAATGACAAACCTGGAGAAACACGATGGAAACAACACGTTAACATGACAATGAAATGACAAGGAGGAACTGAAACCAACACGCTTAAATACACTGAAGACAATCGACAAGAAACAGGTGAAAAACAAACCAGGTGCACTTACGACAGGAAGCAGAAAGCAAAACAGAACACCCAAGGGAAAACCTACAAAATAAAATGAGAGAACTCAAATAAACTGAACTAACAAAACCCTAAAGCCCAAACCCACAGACCATGACAGGACGGTGGCTAAAGTTCATGAAAGGAGGTTGATTTGGATTTTCACAGACACCCAAATACTGAACAAGATGGAAATAAAGAGCACATTTTAAGCCATTTTAAAGCATTTTTGTTAAAAGAATCTTCTGAAAATGCCATTTTAATTACTAAATTTTGAGGTTTTAGTCATTTAATAAATGCAGAAAGAAGGGATGTTCCAAAACCATTTTCTTCTGTCAGATACAGATTCCGATACCAGGAGTTAAAGTATCTGCAGAGACTGAGTACCAATCCGATACCTGCGTTTTTTTATTAAGTGGTCTATTATATTTATAATTTATATAAACTGAATGTATTATAGACTATAGATCTATGATATTAATAATAATACTACATAGTATTGATATTACTTACTTATTAATAAGTATGTACTTAAAATGACACTTTAATTTTAGGTCTGTTCATTTTGGGGATATTTTCTATTTCTTTTTTTACGGTTTTCAATTGAAATGCAATTACCTGCGTTTTATCAGACATTACTAGAGCTTGAGTTAACAATATTAACGTCTGTCTCTATTATTTGATTCTGTCGTCCACTAAATTACATTTACATTAAAAAAGTTTCCTTTTTGGGGCAAGTATTAATTAATTAATTGAGTAAATCAACTCAAAGAATTTCTAATAAAACAATCTTGAAATTAGAGTTACACTAAATGTTTTCACACAGGACGATACATTCTAGAATAGATAGAAATACTTTATTAATGCCTTTGGAGAGTCCTCAGGGAAATTTTTGTTTACCAGCAGCAATACAACACCAACAGTAAAGCAGGACAAGCACAAGATATAATATATACAGGTACAAAGCAAAATAGAGGCAACAAGGTACAAGAAAAGCACAAAAAGAATGCAATAAATAACAATAAGATAAGTTAAATAAAACCATATAAACAAGCATTGCACACAGTAGAGGTGGTAAAGATTCCCAGTTCACTATTACACGTGTAAGTTATTGCAACCCTTTGTATGGATTATTATGATTATTGTGTGTAAATTTGGCAGAATTCGTGCCACCTCTGGAAACCTCAGCCCTGCATATAAGGCATGTAGCTGCTTGCTGATGGGATTTTCTAACATGTAATGATACCAAATTGCTAATGTAATGCTAAATTTTATCACAACTGTGACTCACATGCAGCTGCTTCTCAGCCTACCAACTCAACACAATTGTCATGTAAGACAGTGTAACTTCCTACGTCTGTGTGTGGTTGTGTTGGACAGGAAAATAAATAGTTATTCGTTTCCATGGTGTTGGATGGTGTTTGGACAGAAATAATATCCCCTTACTTTTGTCAGGATCAGGTAGTATTTCTGATGCTAATATTGGTAATAACCCAACTCTAAAAGACGAGCAACATGATTTTTTTTTTATTCTAAATGAGCACACGCTCAACATTGTTCTTAAGTTTGGATGCAGCCCACATTAACTGTTCAGGAGCCGAAACAAAGAGCCCAATACCTTGACCTGTTGTCTGAACCCACATCCCTACCTGGTCGGGCATTAGAGGCTCCAATTCACAACTTATAGGAACAAAGATTTGGTGCTATTTTAATAATGCTACACATCTTACAGGTCTTTTATGTTCCTTCTTCCTGAGTAAATTGGTCAAAGCTGCAAGATAATTCCTTTAGACAATATCAGTCAGATTGCTTTAAAGCTTTGGTACACTATTGTTGCAGCTACAATGTTTACATGCCAGTGATGAAAGGAAAAACCCTTTTCCTTTAGATCCCACTTTACTGCTGTTCATGGAATCTTATGTGTCAGGCTGCTTGTTTAGTCTCAGCTGTAGGCCTGTGCATTGCCTGCAGCACAAGATGCTATATCTTTAGGGTAAATGTGAGGCAATGTTCTGATAGAAATACAAAACTTGTTAAGTGTATTATGTTTTGTTTTTTAATGATGAAGTAAATTTCCCCTGTTCCCCAGTGCACTATGACCCGTCAGCCAGTCAGAGCCAGGCATTGGCCTACAGTACAGCAGATAGCTGCTGTTTGCTCATCCTTTGGGAGAGAAGCCAAAGTCCAGCATCCGGCTCATATGTGTCTGTTGAACTGTTGAGTCTGTAAAAACTAGGATTAGAGGTCTTGTAAAGAAAGATTTTCAGACTGGTGAATGTGTTATTCTAAATGTTAGATTATCTACCTAAATAGTTTTTTGTTTTGTTTTTTCTCTTTTTAGTAATCGCACTGGATCAAACCGGAGTTCTTACTGAACACAGTCTGTGTGTTTGTTAGAGGATGAGCATGTACCTGCTAATCCTGTGTTTGGCTTTGCTGCAGCAGGAGGGGAGAGCGAGGCCCGACCCACCAGGCTGCAATAGCCCTGATGCTGTGAGAGTGGCAGAAGAGGCCCTGGAGCAGATCAACCAGGACAGGACAGACGGCTACATCCTGAGCCTCAACAGGCTGTATGATCTCTCTTACACTCCAAAACAGGTTAGGGTGAAAACTCACAAACACACATGCATGCAAAAAAATATTGACTGTATCTAAAAGATGGACTCTCTGGTACGCTGACCTGTTTTGAACCATCAAGTGGGTTATTAATTGATCACTGTTTTGGGGGTTTTCGAAGAATGACGTGCAAAGGATGGGTTTGAGAGAGCTCTCAAGGACATTAAGCACATCAGTTGGATATAATCCACCACACTATCCTGTCGATCAAAGCAAACACAACCATAATCATGCATGACTTTAAGATTCAATGAAAATGAAAAGGGTGATTAATTTAAAAGTTCAGCTGTAATAAAAGGTAGATTTGCTGACTTGCTTTTTTTAGCCAGCCTCTAATCAGCATTCAAGGAGATGCAGTTTTAGGCATCTCAATGTAACTAAAATTGAATTAAGAATTTTTTGTTTGAAAGTGAAATCCCAATTTGTATCTTAATGTGTGATACATGTGTTCAGGAGAAAGGTGGATCACACTACAAAATGACTATTGACGTTATGGAGACCAAATGTCACATCACTAGCAGGAAACCATGGAAACAATGCAAAGTCAGAGATATTGGAGATATTCCAGTAAGTACCAAACAAGCTTGTATTGTCATATGACTGCCACAGAATTAGACTGAACTAAAGCTCAGATCTCTGATTGAATTTAGTATAAAGCTGTTGCCTAATGTAAGCACTGAAGCTTGCATGTGTGCCTTTTTTTGTATGAGTCCATCACAAATGTAAAATGCAGCTGTAACTGATATATACGTAGTAAGTTCTAATAAAGGTACATTTTTCCACCTGAAATTAAGTTTAAATAAAATTAAATAAGAAACAGGTCAAAAAAATGAAAAAAATAAAAAAATAGACATTTTCAGAAAAAATTTCATTTGCTGCCAAAGCAGCTACGCCTGGTGGCTGCATTAATGCATGTTGTGTGGGCAGCCATGAATCTATCAGTTAGAAAGAAGGAGCTGGTTGCTGTGGTGATTCTAAAATGTTTTGATGCATGTTAGGNGGGCAGCCATGAATCTATCAGTTAGAAAGGAGCCGGTTGCTATGGTGATTCTAAAAGGGGCAGCACACTGAAATACTGTCTGATGCGCACAGAAGTACACAGGAAATACCTAAAAATGTATCCCTCAAACAAAAGATTGCTGTATTTAAAAACTGTAAGTTGTATTGAAATAATTCTCGAACTGTGAGCAGCAGCAACGTCTGCTGAACACATGGATGAAGTATGATTCTTCTGTGTACTTTGTTTACTAAAAACCTCTCACCTCCTGACTGAGAAACATTTTAAGTCAAAAATAACTGGAGTCAATGAGAGTAGGGGTGCTTCAGCTCTATGCGCTGAGACAATTTGAGGGAGCACCGTAGGATGTACCACAATGATGATTACATTGGGAGGAAGAAGACAAAAATGGCCACATTTTCATGTATACTTTCGGAAGTGAAAGGAGTTTGTNCTGTGAGCAGCAGCAACGTCTGCTGAACAGAAGAAGAAGACAAAAATAGTCACATTTTCATGTATACTTTCGGAAGTAAAAGCATTTTGCTTGAGAATTTTTCTTAGTAATTTCCAGGCCCACTGAAGTGTGACATCATCATACTACAGTGTGTACAAAATCTGTCAATTTTATACAAATTTAAACTGAAATTGAGCTAAAACTTTAAAAGATAATAAACTGTCCTTTATAGAGAGTAAACATTTTAACATACGTTACCTGTTGTGAAAGTGTTCCTGAGTTATAGAACTCTGAAGTGGGCTTGAATTTTTTACTTGTTTTAGCAGAATCGCGTTCATTTTTATGGGATAAATTGAGTTTTTGTTTTAGTTTATTAAACACTGTGCAATGAATCACTGCCAAAAGTCATAGCACACTTCTCCTGATCCAACTACACATTCCAGTGTATTATTCTCTTGGCTTTTAACAAAACCCTTTTACAATTTAATTCATTGGTATCAGATGTCCCGTGAGTGGGACAAGACAAATGAAAATGTATTTTACTTAGTCTCCCTTCCATGTACATACACATTTTATACACCATTGGAAAACTAAGATTTTTGAGATATTAAAGATGTATACCCTTTTAGTCTACAATTATAACTGTAGATTCAGTAAATGCTTATTTCTAATCAGTTGCAAATTAAATTAATCTTTAAAATACTACTGTACTCCAGCTGGAGTACTGTAATAGCAGATGATAGTGCAACAAAAATGGTCCTGTTACTTCAGGAAAGGGTCCAGTAAAAGAAGTATTTTACCTTTAGGAAAAGGATTTTAAGGGGTTAAGTGCAGATAAAAATGTAAGAAAATAAGAATAAGCACCAGTAATCTATGTGCTTTAAGGCCTTCAGCATTAACACCCAGAATAAGTTATTCTGTTTACTCCCATGATATATTTTTTTGTTTGTTCACTATCTGCTTCCATCTGTGTCCATTCCTGTGAGTACATGAGTGTGTTTGTGTCCTTCAGGTGTATGGAGAGTGTCAGTTATCTGCCTACGTTGGCACTCAAGTCAAACTTCAAAGCTACTCCTGTGCACTGCGTGAAGGTAGATCAATTTAGTCATAAAAAATAAATGTTGAATGATAAATCTGTAAAAGTGAAGCTGGTGATGCCAACAGCAGATTCACACTTCAGATCTTAGCATTTGTCTCTGCGATGTCTCTATGTTTTTGCAACTTTCCTTCAACATTTCTTATAGTTTCTTTTTGTATTTAGTTCCTGCTACTGCGGTGGTGCATGTGTGCCCAGACTGCCCCACGGCTGAAAACCTGAATGAGCCCATCGTCAAGGAGACAGCCAATCTCTCCCTGCAACGGTTTAATGAAGAGAGTCGCCTGGCTAACTACTTCACTCTGGAGAACATTACAAAAGCCAGTTTACAGGTGGAGAAAAATTAATGCAACTAACCAATTAGAGCCAGAATGATTCCTAAAACTAAGCAATTACATCCATCCTCCTTGAGTTCCTTTGAAGCTACACTTTAATTTTTCAGCTGAGGTGGTTCAGGCATCTGATTAGGACACCTCCTGATCGCCTCGATTTAATGTTCTGTGTTTGTTTTTTGTTTTTTGTTGTTGTTTTGTTTTGTTCTGTTTTGTTTGTTTTTTTTGGCACATTTAATTAAAGGGGAGGTAACTGGGCAGACCCACAGCATGCTAGAATAGTTGGAGCTGGAGAGTGTTGCTGGGGAAATTGGGCATGTCTGGATTGTTTCTGTAAC
>CM047988.1:5159746-5170039 GCA_026261665.1 Melanotaenia duboulayi | reverse complement strand
TATCACATAATTAATCACTAAGCTGTTGCCCCCTATACTGCTGTTTGAATTTTTTTGAGGAGTACTTTAAGGCATGTCTTTGTGTTTTTTTTTAACCCATCTTTCTTTTCTTTTGAGAGCTCAAGAGTTCGGTCCTTTTTTTATCGGAGGTCACAGTTGAAAGGTCAAAAAGTGAGTCGATAATGGTTCGTTAACTCTCCCTTGCTTTGCTCCTCCTACTCTTAACTTCAGATTTTCTGCTTTGGACGTGATTGAATTGGTGAATCCAGTGAGCGTGATGAGCCTTTATGTAAATCACATTGACGTGTAAATCAGCTGAATCTGTTTATCTATAGTTTCCAGTCAACCTTTCCAGGAGGTTTCTAATACTATGTATATGTATTTAAGAGGTGGCTAATCTTTAACTGGTTTTATTGTTTAAGGCATCGTAAATGTGAGCTGCTGACACACAAGCACACACACCCACACACACACAGAGGCCAACAGAAATGGTTTTTCAAGGTTTGACACATTCAGGCTCAGTCTTTTTGTCTTTAATTTAGAACTGTTCAATATACAGCATAGAAATCTGATTTAGCCAAAGGCTTTAACATGCTAGGCTTAATTAAAAATGTTTAGTTACTCCACTGTTGCTGAATAGTGATTTATTCACTTCTTCGCTACAGGAAGCAACCTCTTACAAAAAGGCAGTGTGTTGTGTAAAAAAACAAACAAACAGAGAAAAGGCCAGGGTTTAAATACAGTCAGGATTTTAAATGCAGCCTTTGCCAGGCATCTCACCCACTGAAAATGTAAACGGGTATAACAACCAAATCAGGTGCTGTGTGGGCTCTTGGAGCTACAAAAGAATTTTAAATGGAAATGACCCACACAAATAGTTAAAATTTTAGAAATGAAATAAATATACAATATACAGAATACATATGCATGTATGGGTTAATACATACGCTTGCAATACTTTTGGAAGATTTTGTTTTTTTTCATTGGTCTTCTACAGTCTTCTATAAGATCCTTTTAAATTACTGGTTGTCTGAATAATTTTGCAAAGGACTTCTGTAGAAAACCCAGAGATGCAGCACTGCTGGAGATCACCACCACCTAACAACTAATATGTCCATGAAACATTAAGTCATATATATATTTTTTTAATTAAGGCTTTTTTAAAAATCAAGTTCCACTTTTATGTACAAGCATCACCAGCTTTAGCTCCCAAAAAGTCAATATTATCTCAGTAATATGCTGAAGAAGCCATCAGAATGGCAGTTGACAAACCAGTGGGCGATTCTATCATCCATCATGCCCTGAACATCTAACTTTGACAAAGAACAGTTTATTGCCTCACACACAGACAACTATTCACCAAATAGCTTCATTACTGATCCTGCAGTGTCTTTCAGACTTTCCTGTGGTCCCCCTCGTTCCATTTTATTTCCTCTTAAAAAGATGCATGTGTCTGTGTCTAGACAGCTCAGTGTCTGCGGGTTACATACACCACCCTGCCTGGTTTCCCTGGTGAAGCCCCAGCCTGTCCATTAAGTATCATTACATTTCTCGACTGTTCCACCTTCATGTCCCAACCACATATTTTTTATTATCATCTCATTCCAATTCCCCTTATTTTGCCCTGTCCTTCTTTTCTACAAAATCAAGCTTTTTTTTTCTCACCCTTTCCCATACCTCTCATCTCCTCTACCTTTTCACGCTGTTCATCGCAAGAGGCCCCCTTGAAGAATCTGCCCTTCATCAGAGGCCGACTGAAATGTTGTCTGATTAACGGGGTCTTTTCTCAGAAGTGTAGGGGCCTTTGTCAGTCCCTGCAGTAACTAATGGAGACACAGACATAATTTGATCTCTCACTTCTCATAATTAACATCTGCCATGCCATTAAAATATGTGTCATCAGGGTGAACTTTATGAACATTTTAATCTAGAGAACAGTAAATAATCCTCTGAGAAATACAGAACCTGGTCCTTCAATTTCCTGATGGTAGATGGAGGGATTGCACTTCTGATGGTATTGTTGAAGATGGGAATAATTTTGTTGTGCACAATGAAGATATCTTCCAGTTTTAAGAGTATGCATACAGAACCTTCCTCAGCCTTTAAGCTGGCAACGACAAAATAGGCAAACAGCCTCAAGCTTGAGTTGTCAGCAGTATTAACCGCTCTCTAATTACATCTTTACTGCCTTTGATCCCTTCATCTTACCATTTTTACTTGTGTAACTGAAATAGTTTGATGCTACTGCTTACAATTCATTGCTTCACTTGCTTGTCTTTATTCCCTGACAAGATAATGTAATGTAACAGCACACAGAATCTTCTTGATTCTCTCCCTCTGTTTTTTTTTAAATCTAGACTATTTATAATCGTCCTCACAGCCACAAACATCAGCCCACATGCCACCTGATTCTCCATCACCTCCTTCTATAAATGTAAGGGATTAAATTGGAGAGTGGGCCTGAGTTGTGCCCTGAGGCGGCCGGCAGGAGACCAGTGATCCAGGAGAGCGCTGGGTTGGTTGGCTGCCTTTGTCCTGCAGCATATATACATGAAAAGGTGCTCTGGAGAAGATGCTGCACCAGGCAGAGATGTAAGCTCTCTGAAGATGAGGAATGCTCAGCTGAAAAGCAATGTTTATTTGTCATCCGTCAGTCAGAGCAAGCATGCAAACGTGTCTGGAGTTTTCATTTATGTTCCTTTTTAGAAGGAAGCATTGAAAAAAGTAGATTGGTAATGGTATTGTTGCATTTCTTTCTCTTTTTTCATAGAGTGCAAAGTGTAAAAATGTTGGCAAGAGTACAACTTCTGAGGAGATGCAGCTCAGAAAGAATTCTTTTTAAAATTATGGTGGAGAAGCACTGAATGAATTTTTCTCAACCTGAATGGGGCTCGAATATCAGGCCCATTTTGAATTTCAATCCAAGTTTCCAGTTCTTAAGAGAGTATGTATATTTCTCCCTTGAGGAAAGTGAATTATGATATGAGATAGAATACAGAGGCACAGAGCCCTGTTGGCTCGTGGTATTCCAGGTCTTAGGGATTCTTGGGGGAACCCTGCAGATATCCGAGCAGCTCTTAACTGGACAAAACAAAAACTGGCTGCTAACTGTAGAAAAAGGAAAGAATCAACCCTTGGTGTGAAGGGAAGAGGAAGTGACCTCGCCTAACTGGGGAATTTATTTAGATTGTTATCTTTTTAATTTGGTTCTTTTAACTTTGGCTACACTTTCAAAGACTGCTGCATCTGTATTATCTGCTGTTATGAAACAATTTTCGTCCTTTCTTCTGTGCTTTGGTTGAAATTCCCACATTTATCACAGCAGTTTCCACACATTGTTCTTTAAACATCACCTGGCAAAGCCGAGTTGAAATTAAGAAACATTTTTCTCTTTGCTTTTATTGATTTCTGTATTATCTGCACAGCCTCAAATTCACCGTTGCAGTTGGAATGTGATCACATATAAGAACAATCTTAGGAACAGGTGGAGAATCCA
Source organism: Melanotaenia duboulayi (assembly GCA_026261665.1). Classification (NCBI taxonomy): domain Eukaryota; kingdom Metazoa; phylum Chordata; class Actinopteri; order Atheriniformes; family Melanotaeniidae; genus Melanotaenia; species Melanotaenia duboulayi. The sequence goes on along the minus strand of CM047988.1, from coordinate 5,166,543 downwards.
GATGTTGAATGAATAAGTTTTCTTCATGACTACGTCATTATCTTCTTTGTCATTCATTTTTTTTACATAAATGTTTTTTTGCAGAGCTTTTTCTCATTTTCATATTTTAGTATTTCTTCTCCAGTCATTTTACTTTTTCCTTGCTTCCTCCATCTTTGCTCTTCCTCTTAGGCGCCTCCACTTTCCCTTCTCCCTTCACTCCTCCCCTTTGTCTTCTCTTGGTTTTCTTCATCGTGCTCCTGTTTCTCTTCTCTTTATCCTGCCTTAGGTCTTCCTTCCTCTTCATTCCACATTTTTACCTTGCCCCTCCCCTTCCCCTTGATTAACCACCCCCCTGCACTCTTTCTGCATACTGCCTGCATACTTAGCATGGTTTTCATAGCTCAGCTTCTATACACTCTTCTTCACCTTTATGCACAGAGTATCTGCTTTTTATGTTATGGCGCGTTGCCTAATTGGCTATTTTACATCATGAAGCAATGATTGATCCAAGCCGTTCGAATTAAGTGTAAAAATGTCTTATTAGACTCGGACTTGACATTTTTCACATTGTTTCATGCAGTCCAAAACTTTCAGTATCAGTTTTTTTTTATTTAGATCTGGGATTCTGGTTCTTATTTCGTTTAAAAAGATGGTCACTGTTTGGATTTATGTTCATATAACTTGAATACATAATTTGATGTCTGTGTTTTTCAGAAAATTTGTTGATAAACTGTCTTATTGAAATAAAACGGTTCCAAATTTTTTCCTTGCTGTAAAATATCCTGAGGTAATCAGGATTAACATGCATGCAAAAAACTGACAGCTGTCATGAAATTAAATGAAAATGAGAAAATGCCACATTAATCCCCTGAGGCGAAATGTTTTTTTTTTTTAAGAAATAATCTTTTTGAGGGGTGATGGGTATTGTCAGGAATGACTTTCTGCACCTTTCTGTCTCGCAGCTACTTGAAGAAGCCTCTGACTGAACACACTCCATTGTTTCTTAATCGTGTTGTGCAAAGGTTGTAAAAATTGTCCCTTGTGTCTAGCAGCTTTTGCATCCTTTTCTCTGGACAATCAGCTCCAGGAGTTCCAGATCAGCCTCCAGCATGAAACCAGAACTTCTTGATCTTGAGTCTTGAAAAAAATGGACAAAAACTCACTGCTGACAGTTCAACGTCCCGTGTGCAGATCTTTTCCTTTACCGTGACATCCAATGTTGAAATGTTGAAAAGACCTCCTCTTTTTAGCTTTCAGCTAACTTTATCATCTTGATCTGCTTGTACAGTCTTAAGGCAGTGTATAAACACGTTGGAGTGCAGGATATGTTTCTACAAACATGTCAAACACATAATACTGCATACTCTATATTCCTTTTGTGTCCTTGTTAGCACTACGAGCTTGTCCATTTTATTAGCTAGCAACCTCACATTTCCCATCATAGCGGCTGGAAGAAGTGGTTTGAATTTCTCATAAAACCATATTGACAGTAAACTGACTAAAAACAAGTCACCTGAAAGTAAAACTTCAAACAGTTTGATCAGACCGACTACAACAACAACCTGTCAACGCTTCCTAAAATGGAATGAGTGTTTGTGGGTCTGTTATTAGTTATTAATATTTTTTGTGTTTTGTAACTGCTCACCTACTCTCTTTATTTATTTACATGAATCTCAGTGCATCTGTGGGGAAATGTTGCATAGAGAATGATGCAGTGTTTCACATGCAGAAGGAGATACCAATGAAAGCACTAGAGATATTTTTCTTGGCATTTTGAGAATTTGAGCTGCTCTTATTATGGCTGCCACTTAGATGCTTCCAAGTCATTACACTCAGTCAGTAACTCTCCTCAGCAAAAGAGAATTCAGCCAAACCAAACAGTACTGAATTGATCTTCGATCCAGCTGAAACAGAAATTCCTTAATCGCTGTTGCTGATTGCAGAAACTGTCCTGGTGAAATTAGATGAGCGTGGTATTAGAATACACAAACTGTAACTGATCATTTCTTAATGAGGACACTTTTTGCATGTATGTGTGTTTTTTTTTTAATTTTTTTATTTAAGCTGCAATTAATGAAGATTTGGAGCTTTTGCCATGATCTAAAATACATAACCTAGACATTCATTAAAGACAGCGGACAACTTTTGCTCTGCATTTAGCAAAAGTTATCATGTATTCTTACATATGTAACTGTTCAACCATGAGAAAAACACTGTGAATGTGCAGATGGCTTACTTCTATTGCTGCTGCTGCTGACTGCAACGATTAAAGACAGCAAGAAGTGGACCAGCTGTGCAGAAGCAATGTCCGCTTTCACCATGCAATACTGCTGTCTGTCCAGAAAGTCGCCAGGCTAGTCTGCGGGTTGCAGACTAAAGCAGCAAAGGAGCTACTCATTGAGATAAAGTGAAGCACAATGTCCACATATTTCAAGTATATTGTTCATAATTGAATACATTCACCCAAACAGAGAAGAAAATGGGGGTACATACAGAGATGGATATAAACATTCCACATTCTTAGTTTAAATCCTGCAGCTATCCTACATGGGTCCAATAATTTCAAAGAGAAAATAATTTGAGTTGAACAGAAGAATATGTAGTAAGTAAGATAATCAAATCACAAAAAGGCATTTTTCTTATTCACTAAAGAACTGAACAGAAGATAAATGGAAGAACATCCTGTTCTGTAAAAGAATGAATACTAACTAACAGCAGCATAAAGCCAGTGCATCACCAGCAACATCTTACCACAAAGCACACCTGTAATGTTGGTGATCCATCCAACACAAGGCACAACACAAAACGCCTCAACCGCATCATCACAAGTGGAGGCTGTGGTGTATGTGTTCGTTGCTAAGGTCAAAAATCCTTCAGCATCACTGAAGACCTCCCCCTGCCTGCTGCTGGTTTTCTGGCAGAGAAGATGCTGGATGGAAAAAGTAAAACAAATCTGAGCCTTTTGTCTAATAGCACAGCTTGCTTCAGGACAGGGAAAATTTGAACAAGTTGTAGGAAAACCTTTGGCTCCAGCTGGATGAATCTACAGATGTGAGCAGAAATCCACAACTTGCTGCGTTTGAGCACATTTATAAACACATCCTATTCTGAGAAAGTATGGAGGGAAAACAGCTGGAGAGGAAATATTTAATGTTAACATGTCTACATAAAAACTGTGAGCTTTAAGTGATAAGAGAAGGTTTGCAATGAATTTAGTCATGAAACTAATGGTGCGGCATTGTTTCCTACCAAACAGGCTTTGCAATGGTTTGGGGGGGGGGCACTTGGTTCAAAATGATCCCACGGGGGGTATAACGCTGGGAAGAAGGTTGAGAAATACAGTTTTTGACATTATGTGGATTATTGCTGCTTTGTTTTTTTTTAAATTTAGTTGAAAAACACAAACATCTCTAATTGAGGACATTACTTATCCAGTTCTCGTTTTACATTTAAAGACGCACAGATGTAAGAAATACAGTCTGTGGCGTACAAGTGATAATGTTATGTAGTCATTGCTGCTCCAGGCTGACCTTGGAGCTGCCCTCATCTATCAGCTTTGGTGTTATCTCCCCAGTGCAACCGTCCCTCCTCCCATCTCCTCTCTGAGGCTGCATCTCAGTCTTGCACTTGGCCCTCCTCCTCTTATCTGCCTCCTCCTCCTCCTGTATCTGTAATGCTGTCAAACACTCCTTAGCCGGTTGCATTTTAGTCCTTCTCTGTCCCATGTTAAATCTCTGCTCTCCAACGCCCCGTCACTGAATCCTCATTTTTTTCCATGAGCATAACAACCCCCACCTACATTAATGCTTTTAAAATGTCAGAAGGTTGTGATCTAGGTGTTCCTTTTTGTTATGTAAAGTTTTAGAAAAAATATGTTCGACGCCAAAGTTAATAATTGTTTGAATCTGGCATTTTCCACAGACGGAATAAAGATATTTAACGCCATGGAGCCCTCTCATCGTGTTGTGAAAATTGTGAGAAATTTAACCATTACCACACAAGCTATTATAATTCATAGGCACAAAAAAAAAATCTGACTAGCATTACTTCCAATCATTACCCTGCTGTTTAAATCAGCATAGATGAAAGAGATTCAAGAATATGGGATGATGGGAAGGTCAGAGATTGCTATTTCTCAAGAGTGTGTGTTTGTATGTGTGTGGGCTAGAAAGATGAAATGATGCTGCCCACCAATATGGTTAAATGAAACCTTTCCCCCTGCACAGACTCTTTCATTATAGTTCCAGGTTACTGCTGCCAGCCCTGCTTTTCTCACAGCCTCCATGTGGAGAAGATTCTCTGTTACAGCATCTTTGTTTTTCTCTCTTTTGTCTTATTTACAATCTATCCTCTCAAATTCTATTGCTAGCAACTGTCTTCTGCATTTCTCCATCCCTTGAGCACATTTTCTAATCAGCAGCAAGAAAAACAAAAAGCTTCGCACAAATCAGCCGTGATTACACTGATCACATTGAGATGATTACAACGCTGGAAGACATCAGGTTAAGTTGTGCAAAATATGTTTATTTATATATAGCTGCAGTCAAACTGAGCTTGTAATGGTATATTTATTCCAACAGCACAGAGAAGTACTATAATAGAACAAATCCACTGCTTTTGTAGTCTCAAACTACTCATCACAAAACCTGCTCTGTAGTATTACACTCTTATTGTGTGTATATATATACACACACACACACACACATATATATATATATTACAACCAGTGTATACAGCCATATAACCATTTTACAATCATAGCTAGGACAATTCCCTAATATGCAACCTTCTAAAAATATTCTTTTCTGTCATTAAACTTTTTATTTAACCAGAAGGTAAGACTACTGATATCACCTTTTTAAACATTAAAATATGCAGTGATTCAGATCAGTTTGCATAGAATAATATATAAAACATGAACATGTATGCATTACATTAGGGCTGCAAAGTTAAAATAAATTTAATCTTGATTCTTCTAGGTCTTGATTTTCGCTTAATGTAACGAAATTTACATGAATGAGCAATAATTTTAAAAAAAGTCGTTGTGTTTGGACATCTAAAGGCCCATTATTGCTCCCTTTACATACGTAATAAGGTATGTTCTTTGCAAACATCACTACCCTCATACTTTTATGCAACCCTTATGCTCGACGCAGAAGACAGATACGGGGACAGACCGCTTTGTCTGTCTTCTGCGATGGTTATGCACATAATTTGGCCCGTTTTCAGGGAGCTATCCGTCGCTTGATGCAGAAGATGGAGCAATACCACCGAGCAGAATAGCTGACATGTGACCAGCGAAAGGAACAAACCAGAGAAGCAGAAGAGAATCAGAAAGGAAACAAAAAACCGAAAAGACGAAGACAATTGTAGAAATTGTGCGACCTTTTAAAGAAAGGATAGGCAAGTATTTTAGGGCATTAGGTGGTTTAAAATGCTTCATACCAGTTCTTTACTGCCACCAAATGGTGCCAGAAACTGACAATGGCTCACAGGAACGAACTCTGAAATTAGCATCTGCCACTAGTGGAGGGATTGACTTAACAACCATGGCAACTTGAGCTGAGTTTTTCTCTGAAAGCTGAACTTTCCTCTCTATAGCCACACTGGTTGCTGGAAGTATGAGCACCACTTTAGTGTTTTTGATGATTTCCCGTTTCTGTAAACACTCCCTTCACCAGGAGGACATTGCGACACCTGGATGGAGCTGCATTGTAGCCTGTGGTGTGAAAATCCGCAACAATGTCCACATGAAACTAAACAGCCAAAAAGTACAAACAGTGAACAAACATCTGATTGTTTATGTGATGCTTTCTATTTCTGCTACTTTTCCTCTTAAGTCTACAATACCTGCTGGGAATCTCAGAAGTGTTGGTGAGCATGTGGCTCTTCTCTCTTTTTTGTGTGTACCACATTGTTTTCTCTGTGAGGCCCCAACAGCGCGTTGTTGGTGTTAACGGTAGCGATTTCTGACATTTTGTACTTTCATAAAGAGTAAAAATCAGATTAACGAACACATCTTTTATGGCCCTATGTTCATGTAAGAGGGCCTCCATGACTTGAAATTAACTTTTGGTATCAGCATACAACATCAGCTCACACTCTTATCGCTGTGGTCCTGCTCTTTCTTGCTGTTTTTCACCCAGCTGACATGCTTGTCATTTTTCCTGCTGTGCACTACATCAGAGGTGGAGCAGGAAAAGATGATGTATATCTTACTGATTGTCTCATTTACAGTTCAGAGGAGAGGATCCTACTTAATTGATTGTAGGGGGAAGGAGGGTGGAGGCATAGAGCTTAGAGACCATCCATCACTCTCGCCATCATCCATCATCTTGGCACTAGAGGTAAAAAAAAGGTGAAAAACATAAGCACTAACTCAGAGTTGGGAAGTGAGAAACACTAGCTCATTGTCTCATCTATCTCAATATATTACATTCATTTAGTAGCTGCTTTTATCCACAGAGACTAACAAGCAAGCAACGCATGAAGGTGCAGTGTGAGGATCATGTTGTTGCCCACATACTTTAACATGCAGACATGAGAAGTAGGGAATTGATCCAGCAACCTTCTAACTGAAGATTAAATTAGTGACTGCTCAACTGTGTCCTCTCTAAATGACCCATTTTCCCAAGTTGCTTAAGTTTGTGATTATTATCAAAATAATTTGTGTCAAAATACATCCAGAATAGCTAATTGCAGAGATAATGGCCATCCTTAGTCGGTAGATTAGGTAAGCTAAAAAAAACACAAAACAAAAGTTAAAACAAAACAGAGCTGTGACCATAATATGAATATTGGACATAAGAATGAAT